>JADLZL010006481.1:0-105857 GCA_015844335.1 Chrysopogon serrulatus
TATATAAACATCACGGTGTTGCTGTTCCTACCATGCCAATTGCCAACAACTATGCCATGCCATCTTGCAATCTCGTTCCCCGACTATACAACGGTCAAAACATCATGCCCTTTTGCCACAATATACTCTATACAGTATCTAGAAACCCCATGAAAGATATCACCCATTGGTCCTTTCGATAACCATGCAACCGCTCATCCTAACTACCGCTGGCCACCGACGTGCGTGTCTAGGATGCCTCAGCAATTCACCGTGTTCCCTACTCTGAGTCCTCCTACATGATCATGTGTCTCTGACTTATCATTTTTATAGTCATTGCTACCCGCCGCTATCCGCCACCGAGTATTCTCAACCAATGCACCATTAACAATAATCCTATTTTCCTTTGATCTTGAATCTACCATAGTGCATTGGTTAATAATGACATGTTCCCAAGTAACCTATACACATAACCAATCCTTATTATTCTGGTGTGTATGTTCCTTCTAGTATAAAACCCACCTTGCGTACCTAAATCCAATCATTTCCATCTATACCTTTCTACTTTCATATCCTTTAATTGTGGCTTTCGTTTCGGTTGTTTTGCGCTCAAGCGATTGTAGTTACAAGTCCTACGTGTTTCAAACCTTTATGTGTTTTTCTTTTATGATGCTTGGTGTATTGTTTCTAGGTTTGTTTAAGATGCTTGTGCTGGTTGATGCTATCGTTAGAGGTGGAGCTGTGCAAGGATGATCCGGAAGGAAAGGATGGAAAGTTTGTCCTACTTTTGGAAGGCAAGTGTAACATGAGTTCTTTGCTACCTAATAACCATTTAATCACTTTCATATGCATGTGTCTAATATGATAAACCCCTAAGGACTTTACCTAGTACTTTTTGTACCATGTTCCTTGTTACCCTGGGTTGATGCATATGGATAGCTTTGCTTAGCTTGCAATCACCAAACCTTATAATGTTAATTTTGATTAATGATGCCTTATGGAATTGATGGTTAAGATGATGCTCTTTGGTAACATGGACATAAGGGGGCTAGAGCATTGGGCTTTCTTGGGTGCTCTAGTCTGCCCTCCATAAGGACTCAATCTTAAAGCGGCCACCCAAGACATCCGTACAACCATGAGGACTATATGGCTCTGGTCTTGGCTAAGTAACTAGATTTCTCTAGCTTGTTAGTGGTTACCGAAAGGCGCAAGAGGGGGGCCTAGGTTGCAGAATGGCTTCTTGCCTGTCAAGATGTGTTCTTTGGGCTGCGGTCACTTGTGCACCAGATCTTGAAGGGGGGGCTCCATTCGCCTAGCTGCTGAAACCTCACGGCTACTAACTTGTTAGGGTGTCTTTGGAAAGGCCTCGTAGTGAACCCTGCCGACTTACCTCGGAAGTGAGTCAGAGGTTGGCCGCCTCAGGCATATGGGTATCATGACTCATGGTGAAAGTGTACACACTCTACAGAGTTTGATCAAAGCGATATATCGGCCGTGCTCACGGTCACGAGCGGCTTTGGATCCTTTTCGAGATAGATGGATCGATGGATGGTTACGGTGATATTTAATCTTGATGATGGTAATTAATTATATTTTACTTGGGGTGCTAAGCATAACCTAGAAAGTCAGGTATAATAATAAAACATGACCAATTAAAAGTGCTAACCGCAGTTCAGCCGTGTCTAGCCTTTTGAGCCTTGCATCCCCTCATGTTATGCTTGCTGAGCATGGTGCGTTGACGCTTGCTTTACAATCAACAAAATCCCGGATGGGTACCAGATGGCGTTTCAAGTGAAGTGTTTCCACGAAGTGCATTTCAAGGCGCTAGGCGAGTGTTTCCCCGATCCAACCGTCCCCGTGGAGTATGGAGACCCAAAGACAGAAGATTAAGGATAGTTCCGCTATGCTCTGTAATAGATGTAAGCTTTGTTGTAAATATGTTTCGATATATAATAAAGCATTGTCTTTGGTAATCTCCATTTTTGTTACTATATGTGTTGTGTGGACATCCTGGGCACACATATAGTTAGCGCTTGGTATTCTTCAGAAAACCGGGTGCGACAAAAGTAGTCCTCTACCAAGCGCCCCTACTGAGCAACGTTCGAGGCCCGCTGCAGGAGCACCTAGGGGCAAAGCCAAGAAGCTCATCAAAGGACTGTCGAAAAGCAGTCCTCTACCAAGCGCCTTGCCCCAGGTATTGGCCGCCGGAGCCCTACGGAGTGTCCTCGATGACCTTCTCTGCAGTCACCTCCTTTGCTATGGCGTCGGCGGCGTCGGTGAAGTCCTGGATAAGGTGTTCCAGGTCGGTGACGCGTTCGCCTTCCGGGAAGCCGATGAGGTTCTAGAGCACTGCACCAGACCGGCGCTGAGCCACGGCCAGTGCCGAAGCCGCTACACGGCGTACACCACGGTACACCGTTTCCTGGATGCACCCGGGCGCATTCTCCAGCTGCTCATGGAGCAAATCACCGGCAGCCCCCACCAGGTCGACGACGGCCTCTGCCGCTGGAAGCACCGCCTGGAGCTCCTCCTCCAGTTCGGCTACCCGCAGGTCGGTGGCCTCCTAGTTGGTGCGGGCTGTTTACGCCTCCGTCTCAGCGACCTCCAGAGCCGTCATCACGGCGCTCAGCTGATCATGGAGGTCGGCCATAGCAACCGTCCGTGTCACCATCCCGTGTCACCCGCCGCTGCTCCCTTCACCGGGTTCCTCGGTGGCGAGGAGGAGCCGCGGCGCGGGCGCACCAAGAAGAGGAACTCTACACAGATCAAAGAAAGGCGTCAGTATCTTCTCAAACAAAAGTGAATCTGACACAATGTGCTCCCTACCCATTGTTGCGGCGTCGCCGCCTCCGAGGCTTTGTGCTCGGCGAGCTCTCTGCCGCGCGCTTTCCCGACTCCATTTTGCTGAATAAGTGGAAGAGAGTTGGTGGAAGGCAAGGATTGGGACTAGGGTTTGCTCCGGGGAAGACTGCTGTTCCTCTCCACCGCACGCCGTATTTATAGGCGGTGAGCTAGACGAAGCGTCGGTGTTTCCACTTCATGATGGGCCACTTTCCCACGATGGGACAGCGCCATCATTACGCCCACGACCGAAGACGAACAGCAGCGGCGTGGTAACCCATACTGGTTACTCGGTTATCATGTCGGGCATCTCTTTTCTATCCTCTGGAACGATGGATATTTCTGGTTTTGCCATTAGGCCTCCGGATGGGTCTCTGGCCCATTTAATTATGTTACTGGACTTAGCATTTCTGAGCAGCGTGGTTATTCTGTCTTTTTCTAGAAAGATAGGTTTCACGAAGTCCATCCCCAGGCTTGCCTAGCACAAGGGCGAGGGATGAAGAAGTTTATCAGTAAGCTTGCCACAACATGACTTTCATCTTCTACCAACCTTGGGGACTACGTGGGCCCACGTCACTTCAGCAGTGACTGGGCCTATTTTTGGTCTCTATACTGGAAGTTACGAGCGTGTATCGCTTTTTCTGCAAAGTGATTTTTTCACAAATTAACCAATGATATCTAATATCATGTGCTACTGTGGGCCCACGTCATTGGACATGAGCTGCTTTTTTCTTTTCTTTTTTGGAGCAACATGCATCTTTCGACTGAAACGGAGTCGTGATGAAACAAAGGTCGACCTTTTCCTTTGAACTGGTCGGTACTTTTTTGAACTGGTCGATTGATTGATTGCAAGCTCTTCCGGAGGAGTTGCTGATCAGTATTGGTCGACGAGTAGAAGACGATGCTGTTCCTCAAGATTCATGGTGCTCAGGGACTAGCTGTGGGGGTTTAGCCCCCTATACCCTCACGGCAGGTCCTTAGTCTCGACTCACAAGGCGGCCCAGCCCACAGGACCAAGCCCGATCGGCCTTTCTGGACTGGTCGGAGTCCTAGGTGGACAATTAGAGTTACTTGTCATACAAGGAACTAGTCGGTTAGGAAACCAATTGTACTTCTACTAGGACACGATTGTTTTGTAACCGACCACCTCGAGATCTTAGGATCTATAACCTTGCCCCCTGGACTATATAAGGTGGGCAGGGACCCCCTACCTAGACATCTGATCAAAACTTTTCGCAATAACAGAAAAGCAGGACGTAGGGTATTACGCATCAGGCGGCCCGAACCTGGGTAAACCGTGTGGTTCTTCCTGTTCCATCTAGCTTGTGTTCCATCGTGTACCTCCACATAAATCACTGCCATTGGTATACCAGTGGTAGAACTATTGCCGATATCTCATCAACAAGACCTCCAGGCCTAAGCCCTTAAGGACACACTAAAGGTTCTAGGGAACACTGTGCAACGCATAGGTAACCTCAAGAATAAGCATGAGCGGCTGAGTGGCAAGCACAAAGCACTCAAGGCTAGGGTCAAGGAGCTAGAGAAGAAAGACTAGAGATCGAGATGAGTAGCACACATGTAATCATAATATTAGTTTATTTAGTCAGTTTAGTTAGTTTGGATTAGTTCACTTAGTTAATTCGATTCATTCATTGTGTAATAAATGTGCCTCATGTTAATAAAGAAGTTGAGTCGTTAGAGTCATCTCTCTCAAGGGATATATGTTTGTATTTTGTCTCCACCTTGTTTTGCATAAATGGAAATAGGAAACAAGTGTGGGAGAGACAATTCACAGGAACACTGAAGGAAAACCAAGCATATAGGACAACAGGAATCAGGTACATACTCCAAACACTCTCATGTATTACCATTGAGCTTAATTGAATATTTTCAATGAAACATGATTGCACCTCAAAGATGATTAACTTGGTCATGACTTAAGGCAAGAATCACATAATTCATCTCCTGTAAAACTTGCTGCTGTTGGAAACTCTTTATAGGAACCCCATGCCTCTTAAGTTGTTGACAAGTAAGAGATAGTAGAACATGAGAACCTGAACCTCTATGCCTAGTTATTGAAGCATTTATTTCAAAAACATAAAAACCATATCTATGCTACTTCTCTATGGTTTTCAATTGCCTATAGAGTCATACATGATCATAAACTTTCTACATAAGTTGCTTGTCTTGTACTAAGCTCTGTCAGCTTTGGAGACCCATGTTGTAGAGATTTATCATGCTCCCAAGATCAAGATCCCCTTACACTCCATATATGCACTGTCCTTACACTGGGGGTAGGCGCAACCTTTTCCATCCATATAGAAAAATGTGTTGTTCTTACACTGAGAGTACGCATCCAAAAAGACTTTTGGTAGGATCTTATTCGCTTATGCTCTAACATTCTCAGAAATCTCTATCTTGCAAAAGAAGTTTTCATGCAGGAAGACATGGGCCATACAAAAAGAAAATAAAAGAGAGTCCAAAAAGAAAAATGGACAAGGGTCCAAATGCTAAAAAGAATAGGGCATTTAAATGCCTAGCTCTCTAAAAAAGAAAAAGAAAAGAAAATCTATGATAGCCCATTGT
Source organism: Chrysopogon serrulatus (assembly GCA_015844335.1). Taxonomy (NCBI): domain Eukaryota; kingdom Viridiplantae; phylum Streptophyta; class Magnoliopsida; order Poales; family Poaceae; genus Chrysopogon; species Chrysopogon serrulatus. Next base: position 5,407 of record JADLZL010006481.1, read on the forward strand.
GTTCAAGCACTCCAATTTAGGCAAGAGAGATATATCCTTCAAAGTATAAGCATAGTAGAATTAGGATAGCCACCATATATTCCATACACATGCACATCTTGATCTAGGAGTATGACATCTCTCTCCTTGGGACTCTTACGCTGGCTTAGTGACGTGTAAGATAAGTATACTACTCCTTGCCGAACCTTTAAACTCCACAAAAGCCTATTAGAGGTAGGTTGCAAGGAAAGGCATTCACTCATTCATGCCTAAGTGAGAATTCACAACTACTACATATAATGAGTGACTTGAGAGCACCACATTGAGGAGAAGGTAAGCTATGTTTTATTTTAAAAATCTTGCAAAAACCTCCAACTGACTTGGCATTGAGATAAAGGTAATTTGTTCAGCTGTTCTATTCTCCAACTCTCCAAAGTTGCATGGTAGACACTTTGAATCTCATAGTGCAGGTATGACCAGGAATGATCTTATGATGATATCTTTGTCTAGAGTTATGTCTAAAGTTATCCAACCTTTTCTTGAGGACGAGTAAAAGCCTAAGTGTGGGGGTGTTATTGACGGTCCTTAATGTTCAAATCCAACCGTCAACTAACCTTTCAAAGTGACTTAAAAGTAATCCATCTACCTAGAAGTAGGGCTTCAACTAACGAATTCCATGAGTTTTGGTGAATCAGTGGTTTTGCATGTGTACACTGGAAATGACGCACTTTTGAGCTATAATACAACATAGAATGCAAGATTGGATGCCACGGCTACACAGAAAGATTCTAGAAGGGATGAGAAGCCTATGCATCGAAGGGGAGAACCCACAGCCACCAGGCCAGACCGACCGGTCTGGCCCTGGACCGGTCGGTCTGGGCCCTAGCCTGTTCGTGGTCCGCTTCGCCCAGGTTGCTCCACCGCCTTTGAGGATTGATCTCCATCGTCCGCCGAAGTCGGATTGATCCAAGGGCTCACGTTGATTCGCCAAGGCTATAAAAGGAGAGGCAACCCCCCGGAAAGAAGGATCCATTCTGAAGAAGAAGAGCTCTATCGAGAAATCCTAGTTAGGATCCCGGGAGGTGTTCCTCAAATGGACATACCTCTCTAGAGTAAGCATTCTAAGAGAGAGCTAGTTCTATACCTTTAGAGGCTAGTTCTAAATTAGAAATAGAGTGATAGAGTCAAAGAGAGTTTTAGAGAAAGTATTGGCCTATCGGTGCTACCTTTATGGCTTGTATCTGAGATTGCTTGGGAATCGACTTCTGTGTTCAAGTAAGTAATATTGCCTATCTTGTTTTACCGGTTTGTGACTCTTTTGAGTACTTTAATTATTGTAGCTCTTGGGTTAGAGTAGTATTCGTAGTGTAAGCGTGGTGCTTAGACTCTGTTACTCGTAGATGTACCCTATCTTCTGGATTTGGTGGTAGCTCACGGAGGTGACTTTATAGCTCCATTGAATCTTATATATTCCACTATCCTGTCGGTAGGCTGATCAGGAGAATAATTGGTAGTTGGGTTACAGTTCTGCCTGTGCTCTTCTATTCAATTCCCCAGTGAAACATTCTAGACATACCTTACTTAGCCTGAATTAGAAGCCTTAGTTGTCTTCTCTATATCCCTATTTTCTACAGCCTTGTTTGCTACTCAGGTGGTTAAGTTGTAGTTTAGAATACCCTCACACATCTTCCTTTGGGTTCGATATTAAAACTGGGTCTATTCATCTGGTGAAGTGCTACATCGTATCCATGCGCTTGTGGATTATTCAGTAGGCAGTAACAGATACCAATAAGCATTTCTGGTGCCATTGATGGGATAGAGATTTATCTCTATTTTTGGTAGCAACGTTAAGAAGTGTCAACAAACATGCTATTGTTCATGAGAGGACACCGCCATACTCACCACAATCTAATGGGATTGCTGAAAGAAAAAATCGCACTCTAACAGATTTGGTGAATGCAATGTTGAGTATAGCGGGATTATCCAAGGAATGGTGGGGTGAGGCGATTATGACAGCGTGTTATGTCCTGAATAGAGTTTTCACAAAGGACAAAGAAATTACACCATTTGAGGAATGGAAAAAGAGAAGACTAAACCTCTCATATTTGCGCACTTGGGGTTGCATGGTTAAGGTGAATGTGCCAATCAACAAAAAGCGTAAACTTGGGCCTAAAACTGTTGATTGTGTATTCCTTGGTTATTCATTTTACAGCACTAGATATAGGTTCTTAATTATAAAATCTGATGTGCCTGATATGTATGTTGATACTATCATGGAATCAAGAGACGCTATATTTTTTAAGAATGAGTTTTCCATGAAGAATACATCTAGTGAAACAAGTCATGAGACTATAATTCCCCATGAGCAAGAATTGTCTGTTTCTTTAGATCATGCTGAGGATTCCCATGTGTCGACGATATCTGGTCAGCAGCCTACCAAGGGGGATACCCAAGGTAGTAGATGAGATCAAGGGTGGTGAGATGCGCGAGATCAAAAGCAAGAAGGTAACATGTGACACGGGTTTTAGACGGGTTCAGGCCGTCAGGATGACATAAAACTCTAGTCTTGTATTCTGGTGGTTGATTATAGCGTATGCCAGAGAGGGTTGATCTGTTTTGGAGGGGGGACCCAGCCCGCCTTATATAGCTGGGGGGCAGGGTTACAGGATCAATCACAATCTACCGATTGGCATATCAATCTACCGATCGGCAGATCTTGATTTACAGGGTAACAAACATCTCTACTGATCCGGGTGGATCAATCTATCTTCTAATCCTTGCGGCGTACTCCAGGGAGCTGCATGCGCCGCTCGGTGTCATCTTCATGGGCTGGACCTCGCCTGGTCAGTCGGCCTAGGCCCATTCTCCGAGGATACCCGGGGGAGTAATCCCCACAGCTAGTCCCCGAGTGCCTCGCGTGTCTCTACCCAAGTCTAGTAGGACCTCCAAGCGCTTCCTCCAGAGCAAACATCCTGTCCGACTAGCATCTGAGGTGGAGCTTTTGACGCCGGGTGAATCTGACCGGCCGGAGCGGTCGGTGCTGGGATGGCCGAGCGGTGCACACTCTCGGACCCTCTGTCGCCGGTGAGAGGTGAGCCTGCGCCTCAAGGCATGTTGTGGTTGCTGCCACAGGGAGGAGTGCGTCTAGGGCCCTACTTGTTAGGGAGACGTGAGGGGCTCAAGAGGAAAAAAGAAAAATCCTAGGCCCGGGTGACGTGTACCACATCAAGTCTCCGAAGGTGACGTGTACCACATAGTCCCTGAGCCTGACAGTAGGTGAAGCATGATCCTGGTGCCAGGATCAAACTTGTTAGCTGGCGTACCTTAACATTGCTTGTTGCTGAAAATGGCTTCCTGACACAGTCCCCGAGACTGTGACATGCCTCTCTTGCTTCGATCTTCATTTCTGAAATGAATTGGAGCTTCCTTCATTAGTGATCCATCCGGCCTGCTGCCAGCTGCCAACGGCCAGTGAGCCAGCCCATGCGGAAAATCTTCGATGCACAGTGGCCTCAACTAGGCCCAATGGGCCTGCTTGTTTCAATGCATTCCAGAGGAGCCTGCAGCCCAGCCCAGCTTCGGCGGAGGAAGCCGAAGCGTCACGGGTGGTTCCTCACGAAGGGAGACGAAGCGGCGCAGCGCGGCACCCGATGGGTCTATCATGAGTGACGGCTATTTAAGGGTCTTGCCGCTTCACTGTCCACTACTCTCCTTCTTCCGCACACCTCATTGAAACCACCGCCCACTCTTCACACAGTTGCCTACGCTCCACCTTCTCTAGCCGCCGCGATGAGCCTAGGCATGAAACCCTAGATCTAGAGATGGCTGGCAGCAAGGGGTAGAAGCGCGGCCAAGGTGGTGCGAGCGGTGATTCGGGGCGCGGTGGTCCGCCGCACATCGACTAGGAGTGGGTGCCGTCGACGTGCACCCGGAAGGACCTGGAGGATCTCGTCTGGGATGGTGTCTTCCCCGACGAGACACGCGGCGGCTGGCGGCCTATCGACGGTGAGCTCTTTCTCACCCTAGCCAACAGCAATGAACTGGTGGTGTTTGTTGAGTATTTTCGCCGCTTGTTCGGTCTTCCGGCGCACCCATTTGTCCGCCGGTTGCTTGATCACTATCGGATTCGTCTGATTCATCTTCATCCCAACTCCATTCTTCATCTGTCCATTTATATTCATCTTTGCGAGGCTTTCCTTGGCATTCCTCCCTATTTCAATCTCTTCCGCCACCTCTTCTGCTTGAGGGCCTTTACCGGCACCGGCTCACCCAAGGTAGTTGGGGGCCTCTACCTCTCGCTCCGGGACGGCATGAGGAACCAGTACCTCGGTCTGCCCCTCAACATCTCGATGAAAGGGTGCACCTCCAAGTTGTTTGTCATTAGCAATCCTGAGCCATAGATCTCCAACGAGGTCAACGAGTGGTAGAGCTGCAATGACAACTGGACGGAGCACCCCACCCATGCCGAGATGAACCAGGTGAAGGAGCTGCTGGGAATCATCCGCGTCATGAACCTAACGGGGGTTGGCATGGCGATAAATTTTGTGATGCGGCGTCTTCAGCCGTGCAAGGAGCGGGTGCACCCAGCGTATGAGTACGCCGGGGATGACAACGTGACCCGTGAGGTGCCCGAGCAGCTATTGAAGGAGGCTGCCTACCGGCGGCTGAGCTCGTTCTTCGTCAGCGGGACACAGCTACGGAGCACCGGGATTCAGCAGCCCTATAGTTTAGGCAATCCTCGACCAGTGGTAAGTCGTTTGTGGTGCGTTCTGTGTTGTATTCGAATTGTAATGGCTACACGAGCTGACGCCGTGGGCGCTTTTGTGCAGGACCGAGCGGTTTACATGTTAGATGTACCCAACAGCACCTGGCCGACCGGCGTGGACTGGCAGCGCTCAATGGGGGACATCCGCCGAGCAATGGACGATGCCCTCCATGAGGACGCAGTTCGATCTCATCAAGGAAGAACCTGTAGTCCCCGAGCATCAGTCGAAGAGGGCTACGGGTAAGGGCGGCGTGGCGAAGGAGCCGCTGTCCAAAAAGCAGAGGAAGGGCGCTGCCTCTTCCCCAAAACCCATTCGGATAGGGGAAAGGGGGAGCCGATAGAAGAGAGTTGTCAACCTGTCTGATGATGAGGATGACGAGGAGGACGAGGAGACGCTGGACCGGCGTGTGCGGCGCTAGCCGGCGCTGAAGACGGGCGGTCGGCCCCGCCGATCGGCGCCCGTGTTCGAGCGGATGCCGGGCGGCCGGGTCTTTGGAGGGGGGGCAGCGCCCGACGGCCCCGCCCAAGCAGGTAGAACAAAGGGAGCTCAGGGCATTCGTGGAGGTTGCATGCTCGCCGCCGCTTGATCGACTTGTAAGTACACCGTATCACATCTTGTTTCTAGTGTTCCCTGGTGACGTTGAGTCCGTATGCAGTGAAGCCTCAACCGAGGATCCTAGCTGTCCTAGCGGAGGCGACGCTGGCCACCCCGGGGCTAGCTAGCCCGACCGGGCGGGGGGGGGCGTGTGCCGGATGGTCTGCGGCCATCGGACGCACGTTCCGAGGTGAGCCCAACGGGAGGCCCTCTCGGTGGTGGACCTATCCCTAACCCGGGAAGAGGAGAGCTAGGGGTTGGGGTCGCCCCTGGCCGGTCCTCCACGCAGCTCTGTAGGTGAGGCGGCGGAGGACATACAGTAGGTGCCACCCTCTCCGAGTGGGGCAGTCCCCAGCCCTGTCCGAGCGGGGTGGTGTGATTAGGCCCTTGTCGCTACCATCGAGGCCACCGCTGTCGGGGCCACGTGGCTCTTCTCCCCGCGCTGGTGCAATGGGCCGGCAGGGGGCAGCCGTAGAGGAGGAGCTGGAGGAGGTCCCGCAGGACCCTCCCAGCGAGGGGGCAGGCCCGCTCGGCTCTGCCGTAAGTTTGCCATCGACCCGCATGGCAGACGGGTGGAGGTGGTTGACAACGAGGTCGCCATCGAGGAGTACCGAAGCCTAACGGCCGACCTAGAGGCCACGCAGCACCGGGCTGTGGTGAGTGACTCGATCTGTTCATGTTACTCACTGGGTTTTTGCGATTTTAAATGTGATCCCATTTTAGGAGTTGGCACGCGCTGCGGAAGCCCGTGCCCCAGCTGTTGGACCTGGTCGGCTGAAGCGTATGAAAAGCTGAAGGCCAAGAATGACTGGCTCCATAGCGAGAACAAGCGCGTCGAGGAGTCAGTCGAGTTGCTCGACCGCAACCTTAAGGCCGTTCATGAAGACGATGACCAATTGCGGCGGCAAGCCGAGGATCTCGAGCATGAAAATGCTCCGCTTGTGAAGGCGGCCGAAGCGGGCACGGCGTGGCTGAACCAGGTTCAGGCGTTACAAGCGCGCGTTACAGTATGGCCGTGCCTACATGTGTGTCATTCTTTACTAGAGATGTTTAATTTAACCGCTGCTGTCTTGCAGCGCTGGAGGGTGACCTGCAGCAGTCGCAGGCGCTGGTCGGCGACCTCACCCGAGAAGTGGAAAAGGCTAACCAGGCGGCGTAGGCCGCACAATTTGAGCTGCAGCGTAAGTGGGTTTCTGCAGTCCGCTATGTTGATACAGCATTTGTGCTCAGTTAGGTCTTACCGGCTTATTTCTGCAGTCGTCTGGGAGAACGCGGCTGTTGCCTAGGCTGACTTGAAGGGGCGACTGGCGGCAGTGTAGGGGCAGATGGAGGACGCCATCACTCTATTGACCCCAGTGTTGAACCTGATCGACCCCGGGAGGCGTACGATAGGGACATACCAGGGGAACACTTTCCTTTAGTGGCCCGATTCCTGGTGCGGTGTCAGACTTTCCTAGAGCAGCTACGCGTCTACGTCCAAGGTGCAGCGTGCGCGGCAGCAGGGCACGCGCTGGCACTGGTCCGGTCACACTACCCGTGGGTAGAGCTCGCTCGGATCGATGCGGTCTTTACACGAGGGACCGCGGAGGAGGAGATGGAGAAGCTGAGCACCGAGGCTTCGGATTCGGTGATCAAGATCGTCGATGGCCTCGACCTATCGGCGATGCCAGTCCGACGGTGCCCTAAAAGGGATGTGTAATTAAATTTTGTATCATGGCACACTTTTAAGATGTCTGGTCATGACGGCCTGGCCATGGTCTATCTTGTAATGTTGTGTGTGTGCCGTAATGCCCTACAGTGTATGACTCTGTTGTCTTGCCGAGCTAGCCGAAGCTACCCCGAGCCTCATAGCGCGAAGGAGGTGCTCCTTGTGTACACGTAGAGGGCACAAGGGTTGCCTGAGGGCCGCTACTGACCGTACCATAACGCAGAGCACGGAGCTGCTTGCACGTGTAGGATTAGGCCGGGGATAGGGCTTCTCTAGTTGGCTCGAGGTAAAGTGCTACTGGCAGTCTTATTGGCATTAATTGCATAATAGCACGATGGATTATGACATGAATGCTCAAAGGAGAAACAAATAAGTGAAACACATTGCATATATGATTGGATTACACAAAGGTAGAGTACATATCTTTTATTTGCACTACCTCTTAGGCATAAAAATGTATCAAGTGCTCCGCATGCCAGGAGTTTGGGATGTCTCTCCCATCGGCATCTACGAGCCTATAAGACCCTAGTCGGGTGACCGCTTTGACGATAAAGGGACCGTCCCAGGGGAAAGATAGCTTGTGCATTCTGGCGAAGCTTTGCCGCCTGCACAGGACGAGGTCGCCGACCGCGAAAGAATGTTCCTTCCCGTTGCGGTCGTAGAAACGACGGACGCCTTCCAGGTATTTTGCTGACCGGACGCACGCGGCCAGGCGTTCTTCTTCTACGCAGTCGACATCTTCAACTCATGCCCGATCAAAGATGGCCTCATCGTAATGCTCGACCCTTGGAGATCGGAAGGCAATGTCTTCTAGGAGGACGGCCTCTGAGCTGTACACCATGTAGTAGGGGCATACTCCCGTGCTACGGCTGGTCTGCGTGCGCAGTCCCCAGGCAGCTGGTGGGAGTTCCTTGAGCCACCGACCGGGGTGCTTGTCATCTTTCTAGAATAGGCGTTTCTTGAGAGCATAAAGAATCATCCTATTGGTGCGTTCAGCCTGGCCGTTTGCCCGCGGGTGCGCGACGGGGACGTATTTGATGAGGATGGAGTGCTCTTCGCAGAACTCCTAGAACTCGTTGCCGGTGAAATTGGATCACAAGTCAGTGATGATACTGTACGGGACACCAAAGCGGTGCACAATCTCCTTAAAGAACTCAGCGGCCTTCTTGCTGGTGGAGCTGACGAGTGGTTTGTATTCGATCCATTTGGAGAACTTATCGATGGCGACTAGGACATACCGGATGTTGCCCCAAACAGGCCGATCTGATCTAGGCCCCAGACCGCGAAGGGCCATGTCGTGGGGATCATCAGGAGGTTGAGCATGTGAGGCTGCTTGGAGAAGAACTGGCAGCCCTCGCAATGCCGCACCAAGTGTTCGGCGTCGGAGACCGCGGTGGGCCAGTAGAACCCTGCTCAGAATGCTCTACCAACCAGGTTTCTGGAGGTGGCGTGGCTTCCGCATATGCCAGAGTGGATCTTCTCCAGTATTTTGATGCCTTCGTGTTGGAGGACGCACTTCTATAAGACATTGGTGTTGGTGTTTCTGTGTATCAAGGCACCATCCACTAGGATGTAGTGCTTGCTGCGCCGTATGAGGCGTTCTGTTTCCACCTTGTCTGCCGGTACTTCAGCCTTGGTGGGGTAACGGATGAAAGCCGAGCGCCAGTCCCCGGCATTTTCTGCGGTGACGGCTGCAACCACCTGATCGGTGGGAGGCTGATTGGGGGCCTCATCGGTTGTCCCGACCGAAGGGGCTAGGAGATCATGCACAAAGACGCCTGGCGGCACCTTGGCTCGGGAGGAGCCCAGTTTGGAGAGTCGGTCGGCGGCCGTGTTTTCCTCTCGGATAATGTGGTGGAACTCGATGCCGTAGAACTTGTTCTCAAGCTTACGAATCTCGACGCAATAGGCGTCCATCTTTTCGCTAGTACAGGACTAGTCTTTGTTGACCTAATTGACGATGAGGGACGAGTTTTCGAACACCTCTTGGCGTTTGATTCCGAGCGAGATGGCGATCCTGATGCCGTGCAAGGCAGCTTCGTACTCGATAGCATTGTTGGAGGCCTTGAAATATATCCCGAGAACATATCGGAGTTCATCGCCGCTCAGAGATATGAGTAGGACTCCAGCACCGGCGCCACTGAAATTGAGAGCACCATCGAAGTATAGCTTCCAGTGCTCGGGGTGCTCGACCGGGACAGGCTCTACATGTCGGTCTACTCAGCGATGAAGTCGGCAAGCACCTAGGATTTTATGGTCTGTCAGCTTACGTAGTCGATGGTGTATGTGCCAAGTTCAACCGCCCATTTGGTGATTCTGCCGTCGACCTCCTTATTCTTTATGATGTTGCCGATCGGGTACTGAGTGACCACGGCGATTGTATACGTTTGGAAATAGTGATTCACCTTTTGGAAGATTAGGAGAACAGCGTAGATGAGCTTCTGTATCTACGGGTAGCGAGTCTTAGACTCATTTAGGACCTCGCTTATGTAGTACACCGACTGCTGGACTTTGTAGGCATGTCCGGGTTCGTCGCGCTCAACAACGATTGCTGTGGAGACAACATGGTTGGTTGCCGCGATGCATACTAGGAGAGTTTCTTCCATTTGCAGTGCCATTAGGACAGGTGGAGTTGTCAAGAAGGCTTTCATCTCCTTGACTGCGTCGTCAGCTTCAAGTGTCCACACAAACTTTTCCGACGTCCGGAGAAGTCGGAAGAAAGGCAGTGCCTTTTCTCCCAACCTGGAGACATATCTGCTCAAGGCGGCTAGATAGCTGGTGAGCTTCTGCACCTTCTTGATATTGGTCGACGGTGACATCTTGGTTATGGCCAAGACTTTCTCAGGGTTCGGCTCGATTCCATAGCGGCTGACGACATTACCCAGGAGGATTCCCGATGACACCCCGAAAATGCACTTATTCGGGTTAAGTTTCCAATGGTACTCCTGCAGATTTTTGAACATCTGGTCTAAGTCAACGAGTAAGCTATCGGTGGTTTTGGATTTGACAACTATGTCGTCGATGTATGCCTCGGTGTTGATGTTGATCTGATCCTTGAGACAGGCTTGGATGGTGCGCTGGTACGTGGCACCGGCGTTTTTTAGCCTGAAGGACATCGTTGTTTAGCAATAGGCGCTGAACGGAGTTATGAAAGCTGTTTTTACTTGATTGGATTCCTTGAGGGCAATCTGGTGATACCCGGAGTAGCAATCGAGAAAACAGAGGAGTTCACAACCGGCGGTAGAGTCTACGACCTTGTCGATGCGAGGGAGAGTAAAGGGTCTTTAGGGCAGTGTTTGTTAAGATCGGTGTAGTGAACGCACATTCTCCACTCTTTATTACTTTTGTGGACGAGGACTGGGTTTGCCAGCCACTCAGCGTGATACACTTCATTGATAAAACTGGTGGCTAAGAGTCGGTTGATCTCTACCCTAATAGCTTCCTTCTTATCCGGCGCGAATCGGCAAAGCTTCTGCTTGATCGGCTTGGTGGAGGACGAGACTTTCAGGGTGTGCTCGGCATACTTCCTCGGTACTCCTGGCATGTCCATAGGTTACCATGTGAACACATCCGCGTTGTCCCGGAGGAAGCTGACGAGCGCACTTTCCTATTTAGGATCAAGGTTGGTGCCGATCCGAGCGACCTTGGAGGGGTCACCGGTGCCAAGGTCGATGGTCTTCGTCTCCTTGTTCTTGATGGTGGATCATGGTGGCTCATTGACTGGGATCTCCTGGTCCTCTGAAGGTACCATTTTGGAGGCGGCGAGGTAGTCCTTCATCTCGGTGGTGAGCCTAGGTGGTCTCGTTGATGATGTAGTTCTCCTGCTCATAGGCGTGCGCGCTCTTGATGTCTACCCGGAGGATGAGCACGCCGCCTGGTGCGGGCATCTTCATCACGAGGTAGGCGTAGTGGGGGACCGCCAGAAACTTGTTTAGGGCGGGACACCCTAATATGGCATGATAGGCGGTGTCGAAGTTGGCGACATAGAACAACAGCTGCTCCTTACGGAAGCACCTTGGAGTGCCAAACTGCACCATCAAGGTGACCTGGCCGAGCGGCTCTGAGGCCTTATTTGGGACGATGCCCCAGAATGGAGACTCGGCGGGCTGTAGTGCCTTCCTTGGAATGCCCAGCTCCTGGAGCGACTTTGGGAATAGAATATTGAGGGAGCTGCCGCTGTCGATGAACACTCACCTGAAGTGCACGTTGGCGATTACTGGGTCGAGTACTAGTGGGAAGCGTCTCGGGTACGGTATGTCCGACCACTGGTCATCCCTGGAGAAGGTGATCGGTTGGTCCGACCATGGGAGGAATGCTGGATCGGTGATTGTGCTGCTGGCAGAGACCGCTATGACCCGTCGGGCGGTCAGCTTCTTATTCCTCTTGCTTTCCGTTGCTGGGGGTCCACCAAAGATGGTGGTGATGCTTTTCGACGGGGTCTGGAAAGCAGCCCCATCGGACTTAGGATCATCGTCTCCGTCGCTGCCGTTCTTGTCGTCATTCCAGCGGCGCTGGCGCTTCTGGTCTTCTTCACAAAACACCTTGCCCAGACCATAACACTAACGCATGGTGTGTGTCGCGTTCTTGTGGACTAGGTAGGGCTGGTCCAGGATCTTGTCGAACTCGGCGTCCAAGTTGCACTTGGGGCGATGCTTAACCTTGTTGACGTCGTGCCGATGACCGTGGAATCGCCCTGGCCTGTCGTGGTTGTCCTGCGGGTGCTCGGGCCTGCGGTCCCATGAGTCGGGTTGGCAGTCATCGATCCCGGGGCCTTCAAATGGAGGAGGCGGCGGCAGAGGCTTCTTCCCTTAGACGAGGTCCTGGTGGTGTCCCTCGGCTTCCTTCCCCTGGGCGTACGAGTCAGCGAGCTTCATTAGCTCGTCGATCATCTCCAAATGCTTTCTGTGGAGCTTCTCCCGCAGGGCCTTACTGTAAAGGAGGCCCCGGATGAAGGCGGTGATGACGTTAGTGTCATTGACGTTGGAGACGCTAGTCCGTAGCGCGGAGAAGTGGCTAATGTACTCCCGAAGGGATTCATTCGGGTGCTAGGCCAACCTCTCTAGGTCATGGTGAGTGGCCTGGCGATCGCACATGGCCATGTAGTTGTCCACGAAGAGCTTACGGAGTTGTGACCAGTGTCGATGGAGCCTTCTTCCAGGCCTGTTAACCAGTTGAGCACTGGTGAGGCCAGCATGACGGGCAGATTGTTGGCCATGGTGTCCTCTGTTCTGCCTGCTGCTGCAACAGCGACGGCGTAAGTCTGGAGCCATTGCCCAGGGTTGGCCTTGCAATCATAGGGCTCGACCGTCCCGGAGATCCGAAAGTTGGTTGGCCAGCGGTGGGAGCGCAGACAGGCCGAGAGAGGTCTAGGACCTTCTATCACGGGTGTCGATGCTCCAGGTACACCGCGCTCAGCGTTGAAACAGCGGCGGCGCTCCATCTCGGCCTCATAGGTGTCAGCCCGCCTATTGTTGATAACGTCGCGGGCGTCACGGTGGGCGTTGATCATCACCCGGGCGTCCAGTGGCGGCTGGTTGACCGATGGGTTTGGTGGGTTGTTGCCACCTCCGTTGCCCTGGTGCTGGATTACCCTGCCATCGTTGTCTGGTCGGCGGGATTGTCGTGACCTGCCCGACCGGTGGCGGCTTGACACAGAGGTGGACGAACTGGATGGCATCTCCCGAATCCTGTTCACCTAGACCTGCGCTGCTTTAATGAAGGCCTTGGCCCAGTTTACCTGAGGGCTCAGGCCGAGTGCCTCTAGTTCGTTGGCGGCGATGGCGAGGTTGGCGCTCGGAGTTGGTGCCATGATCTACTTGTCGATGTAGATGAACTCGTTCGCCAGGTTGCGGTAGAGGTGTCGTCCGGGACCGCCTATGTCCCGGATGATGCGCCTTTCCTGCTCATCGTACTGCACCCGGCGCTGGACCCGAGCGGCATTGCGAGTCACGTGGTCGGTGCAGTGTCCATCGGTCTCATCGGGCAGCGTAGGCTCGTCTGGTGAGATAGCCCAGAGCATGCAGATCTGGCTCGGGTACGCCGAGGGCATGGAGAACTTGCTACTGGAGGGAGCTAGCCCACTCACGACGATGGAGGTCCCCAGATCCGATCTGGTGGAGTCGTTGGAGTCTGAGTGAAATGACCCACGATTTCCTCAAAGGGAAATCCACAGAGTACATCATCTACAGTTGATACCACAGCTCATACAATGCGAAAAGGTACAAGTTACAAGATTTTACAACACTTAGAGACACATCTAAGTACAATGTATCCTAGCGATATATGCTTACAAGTCAACATCAGAGTAGGCATAACGCCATAGCGGGTGAAGGCTCCTCCTTCACGAGCGGTCATCAGAGTTGGGGTAGAGTGTCAGCGGCGTAGACTTGATCTCCTTAATCAAACTTGAGTGTAGGAACAAGACCACCTAATCCTTTCAGCTTCATTGTCTTCATAGTTGTCCTCGTGTCCCAAACTTGCTCAACTCTATCAGTACGATTCGTACTGGCCACCGGCTCCCACCCTATGCTTTGCTTTGCTATGTGGTAAGTGGAATGCAAAGGTAGAGGAAAGGCCTATATTTGGCTATAGTTTTCCTATGCCAATTCATAATATAAATATAATATAGTTCATCAGGATTGAACCCATCTCATCCACACATCCATCCATCCCATCCACATTCACGTCCTCATCTCACCACACTCTCACTCTCTAGTCGACAAGGAAGACTCCCGCTCCTCCTTGCCTCAACGGCCTAAGCCGAAATCCAACAACACCCAGGGGGAGAGAAGAAATGGACACCTCCCACTATAATGAATGTATGGTACTCACGGGAATGTCCGTACCGAGGGACACGGCTATACGTATAGATTTAGTAACTCTGCAGAGCTTTTACACCTAGAACCACAAGATCGCCATCATCGACGATGCCTCGTCTAGGCTGAGATCAAGCTGCCGCCTAACTGGCCCAATGCCACTCTACCACTCAGCTCTGGGGCACCCCGGAGATCCACCGGCACGCTGAGACTGTGAGACGCGGTACCGGATCCCAGTGGATACCACGCTGTCTTAGGAGGGTGTGGGTCTCGGCACCTGTACCTCCCTACACTATCACCTATCAACCTAGTAGTAGCAGCATGGGGCCAGCTAGTCATGAAGTCGGACCCCGCCCATTCAGAGATGAGTGGTGGGCACGAAAAGGTCCCATGAACCCTAGGAACGCCAAACCAGTCCTTAGAGGGGCTGGGCAGGATATCTTCACAAGGGGCTCGACGCCCGTGCCTCGACGGCACCTCCATTCTGGGGATTCATCCCACAAAGACACTCCTCCCCAGAATCTAATCACATCACATGTACCCACCACAGGTACTTTCACATAGGGAGTGCCCAGATCACACTCCCCCGGCAAGACTTGTCCCCTGACTCGTCGTAGGTCCTGCCCTAGTTGACACAACCCTCACCACACACCCAAGACACACGCCAAGATCTCTCAAGTTATCCCCATTTGTCCAGTTTATGGCACCACGTGCCTTAGCCACACACAAGCATGTATGAGTAAAGTGTAAGTGTATAGCAAGTGGCATGAAGTAAGCGAGTGTCTATCTTAGCAGCGGGTGTGCATGGGAAAGGTTGCATCAAGGTAATGGCTTATCAAGCAATCTACCATGCATCCTATCACATTTATTTGCATAGAGTAAAGCACTAGCAGCTACATATTGCATGTCTAATAGGATTCTACGAGGTTGGGTGGGACATGGCACCTGTTCATAGCAATCCATAGTCATCCACATCTTGTTGCTCTTCGCATCTCCTCCCAGCGGATCTCCGGTCTATCCATCGTCACCGCGATGCAACTACCTCGATATAGCGACAAACAAGGCAAAAGAGCAATCAATCCCTAACCAAAATATAGTACTCCCCAAAAGGCAACAAGATATAGAAGGATCCAGATAACTCCGAATAAACACTGAAAAGACTTAACCCTCATGGAGAGTGTCCAATCCTCGGGCTCAAATAAATAGAAGTGGTTGTCTGCTAAGCACAAGCCCGGATCATGACCATGGTATAGCCAGTACTTCCTGGGTCAATCGTGTCGATCTGTACGGCTTCAAAAGAAGAGGCCTTGATCCTAGCTTAACTTAACCAAACACCATGGTTGCGACCTTCCAATCCTGACGTCATGGAAATTAGCGGGGACTAGGGGATCACAAGCAAGAGGGAAAGGGAAATAGGAAAATAGGGTTTGGCCCTTGTGGCCTTTAACCCGCAAGTCACAACTACTGCATAAGATTCAAGTAAGAATGACTAACACGAAATAGAGGAATTGTGACTTGGTTATGAGGCTCTTTAGCTTACCCGTCTTGGTAACCGGCGTAGCAAAAGAGTTTGGAACATGAACAACAGAGGAGCGGCTACAGGTTCTCTTGACCCGCACGACACAACGTCGGGAGCCAAGAAGAGAGTAGCACAACAAAGGAAGAGAGGAGAGTTAGCTAGGCATGTCCATGCCGCGGCCTCCTTCACATCCTCAGTGAGGATGGTTTTCCTACGGTCGATCGGGTCGACTCACACGGTCTGAGAACGAGACATAGACCATAGCTTCGCTAACTAGAAGAGATAGTCAGGTCTTTGATCCAATCGTCATGGCTAAGACGGGATCGAACAGAACGGGCTAGCGGGGAAAAATAAAAGGGTAGAAAAGAGAGGGGGTGGTGGTCTACCCCTTCCAATGCACATGCCACGACAGAAGGCTAGGCGTCGGAGAGGAGCGATGCACGAGAGACCAAGGTGTCTAAACCACTTGTAGGGTACCTCAACCAAGGTGCACCAAATGCACTAAGACGTTCTTAGAGTTCCTCACGGTGCGGTTGTCACCACGAGAAATTGGGCCTGTCATGGCATAATCTTGGTACAAACATCAAGGCCTAAGCACAAAAGAGCCGAAAAGATGGTAAGGCGAGATTCACCTCCCTTTGATCCACTCACCATTGCGGTCGGCGGAAATCAAAGGAACGGAACATAAGGTAAATAAGAATAGACATAAATGAGCGAGAGAAGGGAACCCTTGGTCCCATGGCACTTCGATCCACATGACATAGTAACGGTCACTGATCGAAGGAGTCAAAACAAGATGACTCAATCCTCGCCTTACTCGATTAGCGAGAATCGAAGGAGCAAAAAAGGAGAATGGTTCCACATTCTCTCAACCTACCCGTCATGGCAAGGGACAGTGGTTGAAAGAAGGGACTAGTCTCACACGATCCATGATCTGAACCAACTCGTAGGGCACCACGACCTCCATGCAACTAAAGCGGCAAATGCTATTCCTTGAGTCCATAGCGATATGGTTGTCATCACATGAACCAAGGAATGCTTGGTCTAGGTGGTGCAAGCATACAAACCAGATCGGAAGAAAAGAGAAAAGAGAGGAAAAAGAGGTAGAGCTCGATGGTCATGGCGAGACGACTCGCGGCCACAAGCTACACCCTAGCGAGTTGGCACCCGTCGTTCCCCGAGAGTCGTCTCCTAATTCGGCTCCCACCAGACTAGGTCGTCACAGGGCTCATCGTGTATGGGTAATATCCATATCATATTGAGTCCATGATGACCGAGTCCTAGGGTCGAAATAGGATCGCTACGTGGTTCCGCGGGGCTAACCCAAATACGAAGAGAGGGAGGGATAATGTTCGGCGTCACGATCATAGCGGGATCGTACGTTCAAACACATTGCTCTCTCAGCCGGCTCGAAGGCTCGGTCCACAGACAACACACGACATCCAAACACACTAATGGAGTACACGTATCCAAAGCACAAGATAGACCAGCGCGAAGGCACGGCACAGGCATAGATAGATATGGTATAGATAAAGTGCGACATTGATGAATATGAGTAAAAAGCGAAAGTGTTGCCGACGTCGAGGGCGGCGTCGGCCGAGTTTCAAAAGCTCGACCTTGTCGGAGATGGTGAGGCCGGCAGGACTTCGCGGAGCAATGGCGGAAGTGGCAGGAGGTCCTCGGCCAACCGGGCTTGGCCCTAGCCTGTTGTAGCCTGCCGTAGCCATCTCTGGCCAGCTGCAGCTTGCTACTGGCCAGCAGCGGCTGGCCGTGGCTGGCTAAAGCCTAGCCAGAGGAGGCTGAGGGTGGCCGGCAGTGGCCAGGAGGCAGCGGGGCTCCAACGGAGGTATGGCGGGGGCTCGGCTTCCCTGCGACATGAAGAACAGCGGCACGAAGGCCGGTTTCAGCTTTGGATGTCGGTAAGGAGGAGAAAAGAGGGGGCTTTGGTGCTGTGAGGCTCACCGACGGTGTACGGATGGTGATGACTGCTGCATGACAAGGGAATAAGGTGCTGGCCGTGGATGGAGGGCTGACCGGCGGCGTGGGTAGCGTGCAACGGGGCGGGGCACGACGCCGTCGACGTGGTGGAGGCGGCCGGAGGTGCACGGCGCAGCGCAGACGACGCCCGGCATTCCAGATGCGGCGCAGCGCGCTGGTGGCGTGGTGTTCCAGCTCGACGTCGTTGTGATGTCGTCGGCCGGCGTCATCGTGGTAGTGCAAGGCAGCGGCGTCGATGTCCCGTGCATGCTGAAGCACGGCGACGCTGGAGGCAGGGCGGTGTAGCGCTGCGTCACGGGCAGCGAGGGCGAACGCCGTTGCTGGTGTGAGGCGCGACGGTGTCGACGACACGACGTGTTCGCATTGGTGTCGGCCGCCACGACGGCGGGCGACGCGGGCCGGTTCACGATACAGCGAAGGCGTGGCGCGCGCGCGGTGGCGATGAGCAAGGCGCCAGGCAGGACGGCGAGGCGGAGGTGGTGGTGCGACGCGGCCGCAGCGCGTGCGGCGATGGTGGCGAAGCGCGCGCGGCAGCGGCCGCCGCGCCGGGCGTGAACGAGGGTGGGACGACGCGCTAGAGCGCCATCAAGCAAGGCGGCGGGCGAAGCGGGGCGTGTTGCGTCGCGGCCGACAGGGGCGAAGGGGAGCGCGGGCGAGGCAGCGGCGCCGCATGCTTGGGGCGGCGGGTGGTGCGGGCACGCACACGGCAGCAAGCAAGAGGCGTGAGCGTGGCGCAAGCGGGTCGGAGTGGCGTAAGCTGCAAGACCGTTGACGGTCCTTAATGATCAAATCCAACCATCAACTAATCTTCCAAAATGATATAAAAGCAATCCATCTACCTAGATTAGGGCTTTAACTAACGAATTCCATGAGTTTTGGTGAATCAATGGTTTTGCATGTAAATACCCAAAAAGACACACTTTTGAGCTACACTGCAACATAGAATGCCAGAATAGACGCCACGGCAATACAGGAACATTCCAGAAGAAATGAGAAGGCACCACACCGAGCCAGGGGCTCGGGGGCGGCCAGGCAGACCGGCCGGTCCGGCCCTGGACCGGCCGGTCTGGGGCTACCCCGGTTCGCGCCCCGGTTCGCCCGGTTTACTCCACCGCCTTTGAGGAACAATCTCCACCCTCCGTCAAGGTCGGATTGATCCAAGGGCTCACGTTGATTCACCAGGGCTATAAAAGGAGAGGCACACCCCCCCATGGAGGAGAATCCAAGAATCCAGAGAAGAGCTTCAGCTAGAAAACCTAAATTAGGATTCTCGGTGGTGTCCCTTGAATGGATGACCTGTCGAGTTAGCATTCCAAGAGAGAGCTAGTTCTATACCTCTAGAAGCTAGTTCTTCAGAGGAAGAGAAATAGAGTTTAAAGAGAAAGTTTTGGAGGAGTATCGGCCTGTCGGTGCTACCTCTACGGCTTGTATCTGAGACTACTTGGGAATCAACTTCCGTGTTCAAGTAAGTAACATTGTTTTTTCTGTTTTGCTAGTTTACGACTCTTTTGAGTACTTTAATCCTTGTAGCTCTTGGGTTAGAGTAGTATTCGTAGTGTAAGCGTGGTGCTTAGACTCCGTTGCTCATAGATGTACCCTATTGTTTGGATTTGGTGGTAGCTCGCAGAGGTGACTTATAGCTCCATTGAATCTTACTTATTCCACTATCCCGTCAGTAGGCCTAGTAGGAGAATAGTTGGTAGTTAAGTATAGTTTTGTCTGTACTTATCCTATCCAACTCCCTAGTGAGACATTTTAATCATAATTTGCTTGAGCCTGAACTAGAAGCCCTAGTTGTCCCCTCTATATCTCTACCTTCTATAGCCTTGTTTGCTACTCAGTGGTTAAGTATAGTTTAGAAGACCCTCACACATCTTCCTTTGGGTTCGATATTAAAACTGGGTATACTTATCCGGTGAAGTGCTACAACGTATCCGTGCGCTTGCGGAATTATTCAGTAGGCATTAACAGATACCAACACGCACGTGATGGCGTGCTGCTGGACGCGAGCAGGAGACAGAAGTGGAGTGGCGGCGGCTGGAGGAGGAAGAAGGGAGCGGAGAAGCTGCGTCCGGGTTCTTAAAGTGGCGGTTGCCTAGGGTTACGAGGAGCCGACGGACGGATGCCTCGGCGTCCGTACCGCGGGGACGCGTGGTGGCCATCCACGGGCGGAGCGGGGCGCAAGGTGCGAGCAGTGGTGGTGCCCCGGGCGGCGGCGGCGGCTCCCAAGGCAAGCGCCCCTTAGGGTTCAGTGGGGCGGCGGGCGGGCGGGCGTTCTTGGGCCATTTGCGCGCCGCGGGCCGGGAGGGAGGCGGGCAACGGAGGGAAGAGGGGTGTGGGGCGAGAGGGGAGCGGGCCGCGTGGGCTCTGGTGCCCACGGCTTGGGATGGGCCAGAGTGGGCCACGAGCGGCTGGCAGCTCTGCGTGGGGAGGAGGGAGGAGCCCGGCTGGCTGGCTGGCTTGAGGCCCAAAGGAGAAAAATTGAATTCCCTGTTCATTCATAGGATTTAGGATTGAATTAAAGGAGTCCTAGGGAATTTTTGTGAGGTATTCCTCATATGTGCTTTGAGATGATTTGAGGGAAATTCAAATAGAGGAGATCGAGAGGGATTTAAAAGTAGGAAAGGGGCTTATCTGATTCAATGATTGGACTTAGGAGGGGTTGATAAAAGAATTTTCAAGAAGTTTTGCTATGGATTTGTGCTCTCCAAGCACGGAACCCAAAACAAACTCAAGAGCATTGGCACTCGTCTACAAGCATTGCTATATGAAATGCAACAATTTGTTAACTAACCCTCCTGCGTTTGACCTAGGTCGGTCTTAACAACTACATGCTCCACACATTGTAGGAAAAATTTTAAAAAGTTCAGATTTTTGGTGTTTAGTAAAAACCCAGGTTGTTACAGACTGCCCCCCTTACGGGAATCTCGTCCCCGAGATTCAGGTGTTGTCTAGGCTTTGTTGGCTCCTACCGGATGTCTCACTTGCATCAATGCATCAAGCCTTTGCAAAGCGAGACTTTTTGATAGAGGAATTTTGAAGGAAGAGCCTTTTGGAAAAGCATTTCGCGAAAAGCTTTTGAATGGAGGGAGTCATTTATGAAAGGCATAAAAACACTTGTTGTTTGATCAAATAGGCTTTTGTAATAAGCAAGTTTTTTTTGAACCCTTTTTTTGAAATCAAGAACCTTTTTAAGCTTTTATAAATCAAGTTCAAAATAGCTTTTGAAAACGCTTTTCTGCAAATCATTTTTTTTGGAAACAAGTTTGAATATGAAGAGGATTTGAATACGAGACGAAAAACAATTTTTATGAATGAAGATTTTATAAACAAGTTTTTTTTTGTGGCAACGGATTTTCAAGTAAAACAATATCTTTTGGAAATAGCCTTACCTAAAAACCAAATCCTTTTCAAAAGACTTTTAAAATTGATCAAAAATTTTGAAACTCTAAGTGAGAAGTAAGGGTTCTGAAACCAGGGGGGTTTTTCAAGAGCGAAAACATTTTTCAAAATTGATTTCTTTACAAACAATGGATCATTCCGAAAAACAGGGTCTGCTCCTAACAAAATCTTTAGATTTCAAAATATCTTTTAGAAAGGAGTAGGGAGTTGTCATAATCCATCAAACCATTTTTTTGAAATAAATATTCTTTAAAGAATTTTATTTTTGCAATAAAAATTTGAAAAGGGGAAGCTCGAGATTTGGTTGGTATATGGTACCGATTGGGGCGGTCACGGTCACTTTCCTTGATACCAGCATACGCTCGGCAGCAAGCCATGTAGAGGCCTCACACATGGGGTCCCAAGTTTCGTAGCGGCACCATAGCTCAAGATCATGGCTCATCCCCAAATAGGTTACCAACATTGTCCCAATGTCCCGAACTGAAGGGAGAGGAGAGGGCTCAAGAGGGAAAGTAAAAAGCCTTTTGTAAACCACTCAAAAGCATTTTCTGAAACAGAGATGTTAAATCTTCCTTTTTTTTATTTCATAAATTTTTTGAGAGGAAGAAGGCTGCAACCCTTGGTTTGAAGCTAACATAAATTATTTGAACTTGGTTGCAACCCATTTTGATTTAGAAACTATCAAAGAAATTTTTTTTTAATCAAACTAGAGGCAAAACCCCAAAAGAGAGATTAGAAAAGGTTTGAAAAAGGTTTCCAATTTGTGAGACAAATCAAAACTTTTAGAATAAATCTTTGCTTTTTCCAAATCTCTTTCGAAAGGGGGTGTAGGATGTAACACCTCAGTGTTTAAGCATGCATTAGGCCATAATTAATTAACCTTAATCATCTCTAAGCATGGCATGAGCATCATCAAGCACAAACCCTAGTTTGCATCTTGTCCTTTTATATGTTGCATTGTTTGTTAATTAAATGCTTGATTGTTTGATTTAGTTAATTAATTAACGTGCAAATGCTTGATCAAGTTGGAGTCCATGTGCCCAACATTTTAAAATGATTTAACAAAATTATTGCAAAAAGATTTGGTGCATTTTGGAACAAAAGAAAAATAAATTGAAAATCCCTTTTATTTGTCCTAAATTCAAAAGGAATTTATAATTCAAAATTTATTGGGAATTTTGAGTTGGCCATTTAAATAAAAGTTGTTCAGTTTTTATTCCTCTACAACTTTTGTTTTTGGACCATCTCATGAAAAGGTATACAAATTTGCCAAAACTTATGTTTTTGTTCAGATTCAAATTTCAAAAAAAAAAAGAAAGAATTGCCAACGCAACCGAAAGCAGGCGGAAGCAGCCCAACTCCCCGCGCCCCGCTCCACGCCGCGCGCCGCCGCGCCCGGCCGCGTCGTGGCCGACCGCGCCAGAGCGCGCTCGCCACGCGCGTGCCATGCGCCCGGGCGGCCACCGCGTGGACGGCGAGCTCCGACGGGCGGAACCCACGCCCGGCATTTGGTCCGCCGCCCCGAAATGGAGAGCGCCCGATCCCTCACTCGCTCACTCGCCCACTTCTGCTCGCTTCGCTCGCCGGCTCTCGCTACGCCTCGCGCTCTCGCTCGCGAAGCGAAGCGCCGCCGCGGCGAGCAGCTCCGCCGCCGCCGCGACCCACACCACCGCCACCCTTGCGCTCACCGAGCTCCGCCGCGACCCGCTCCGCATCCTCGCACCTCCAGCCGCCGTCGTCAGCACCAGGTGAGGCCAATTTTGGCCGTCTCCCTCGGCGCCGGCTCGCCCGGAATGCGCCACCACAGCAGCCCGAGCGGCCGAGCACCCCACCGCCGCCTCCCTTGGCTCGCAACCCGCGCACCGTAGTCGCCATGCACCGAATCGACTGCCAGCGCGCACCCAATGGGGGAGCAATGCGCGCCCTACCGCCGCCGCGCCGGGGCTCACGGTCAAGTTCTCCCGCCGCCGTGCCGCCATGCACGCAGTCGAGGCGCTCCGGCGCCCCATTCCGCCACCTAACCCTAGGGCTAGCCTTGCCATGCACCCGCACGCGATGCGCTCCTCGCCGAGCTAGCCGACGCGGAGGCGGCAAGCCGGCCACCACGCAGCTTCGCCGCGCCGCCGTGACCCTCGCCGCCGTAGCTAGGGAGCACCTCCGCTCGCGTCTGGCACGTCACCGGGTGCGCCTCGTCGCGTGGAGCGCGGCAGTGCCACCGGTCGCGCCGGAGGGCTCATCGCCGGCGAAGCTTTTCGCCGCCCCGGTGTACCCGCTGCTCGGCCGACTGGCCGGTGGGCCCATGGAACGCGGGGTCCCAGCGCCAGTGACCCATGGTCCACTGGACCGGTCTACGCAGGCCCAGGGCTCGGCCCTTTTTCTTTTATTGTTTTCTAGAAATTAATTTAAATGCTTTTCAAATTATTGCTGGTGGAAATCCAAATCTGGTGAAACTTGTTTTGTTAGACTTCTACTGAGTAGAGCTATCCAGTAAAATTATGTGATGTAATTTTTGTGGTACTTTTCTGTATAGATTTATTTAATTGTTTAAAAGGCTGAAAACTGAGTAAATGCATAGTAAATAAAATATAGCTCAGAAAAATATGGTTCTTGCTTTGTTAGACTCTGTGTGTGATGTAGTTTCTGGGAAAAATATATGTCATGCAGTTCCTGTGTAAAATTATGAAGATGTGATTTAAATGTATTTTGGGCTGATTCTTAAATGATTTTTAATAAATTAATTATAAGGAATTAAGCCTTGTTAATTTTTGCTGACTGCTCTTGTGCTAAGAAGTTCTAGAGAAAAATATGAAATCTGTTGTTTGATACTTTTCATAATACAAAGTTGTTAAATGTGCTTTTCTGGCCTGCTGTTTTATCTTTTTGGTGTAGGCTGTTGTACTAGAGGATTTGCTATGAAAATTTTGTCATGGTCTCTCTATAGCATGATGTAACTCCTGTAATTTTTGTAGATTTTTCTGGACTGTTTAGACAGAGGTCACAGTTCAAGCCTAATTATTCACATGAAATGATAAAGCTTTGAATTAATGGTTTTAGCATGTTCTATGTTACTTATTGTGCACTTTTAATTATGCTATACTTGCTGGTCATGTAATGCAGCACCTTAATCAAAATGTGATATTTAGATATGAGTAGTAGTACTTCTCCTTATTCCTGTGATGTGTGTATGTGTGTGTGGGTGTGCCAAGCCACACCCCTCTTCTTTATGCACACCTCTAAGTGTTTAGAGAAGAGATTTGCACGTACTCAGTAAATGAGTTAAGTTGTTGGTAGAGAAGAGATATGCACCTATTCTATCAAAGACTTGTTAATCATTCTTCATTCATGAACATCATGCATTGTGCATTCATGATACTCATGCACATGCATCGCAATCATACAGGTTCGCAGGAGGACCTCCCATATTCGGGGATCGAGCAGGATCATCCGGAGGAGCCCCAGCAGGAGGTTCCGCAAGAAGGAGAGGAGGTCGAAGCAGAGGATCTACCGGAGTGCCCCAACCACAGAGCTAGCGACTTCGTTCAAGGCAAGCACTGGAGCATCTACTTACCTATGCTTTCTAACAGTTTAATTATGCCTTATGATTGTTGCATTAAGTATAGGAGTTGTGTGACACCGTTGCTGCATTATATCCTTGCTTTACCATTGATTATCCTACCTTGACACACCCTGCTAGTCTAGGGCGAGTAAACTGCTTAGCTTGCTTAGACGGTAGAAGTCGGGTGATTTCCTGTCATCCGCGAGATAGGTGGTTACCTATGATTGATGGAAAAGCTTATGTTGATATCATCTGGTTGATGGTGCTGGTTGTGATAATTGGAGACCGGACGGAGTCTTGTGGGGTTGTTGAACCATAGTGATTCCGTCTGTGTCGATTAAGGACCGTACCGTTGTTGTACCCCAAGTCATGTTGAACGCATGCCTCATACTTAGCTGGCCGGATAAGCACTTCCGACCGCGAAGCCTAACACTATCCGGGCCGGCTCTCGATCCGTTCGCACCGTATTGGAGATGGATGGGGGACCACAGGGGCGCGAAGAGTAAGTCCGAGGTCCAGCATGGCTGGCTAAGGCAGTCGGGCGGTCCCTGGGTACGGTGGTTCTATGCGAGTCCGCGTACTTGTTTTTCTGGATACGTGCCACGGTGATCTGTAGCTCACTTCGCGCGTGAGTGTGGTTTGTATGAGGAATACCCCCTGAGCTCAGTAGTAATCGATTCGAATCGCCATCGTTCCTGGACAGTGAACACTTGACTTGAGCTGCACCATCGTAGTAATGATTATGGAATGTGGTTAATGATGATGATGAGTTAAGCTAATGATTATGTTTATGGTTACTTTTTGCTTGCTTAATCATGACTAATATACTATAATGATGCATAGTATAGGTGCTCACCTAGTATAAATAGGAATGGTTAAGCTGAGCTATCACTTTAAATATTACTACCGCTTTTATGCCAAAAGAGTCAAGCTATCCCCTGATAAAGCCTATCATGCTCCTTGGAGTCTTTTACTTTTGAGTAAGTTGGGTAAGTCTAGCTGAGTACCTTCTCGCACTCAGGGTTTTTCCCGCTTGTTGTTTGTGCAGATGGCCATACCTACCACGGGTATTGCGGGACCTGCTTATATCCAGTGGATTAAGCACCAAAGGGCAATGGTCGTTCTTACTACTCTTCCCACTTGCTTTTGTGGATTGATCATCAGGCTGGCACTGTATTAAACTTAAGTTGTGTGTGTGGGTTGAGCCTTTAAACTATTTTGTTTTCCGCTACTTGGATTTGAGGAACTTGGTTTGTAATAACTTTATTTCCGCACTCTGATGTTATCAAACTATTTGTGAAATGTTGTAACGTGTGAATGGCAACGCTAAACTTGTACGATCTTGGTTGATGATGTTTGGTTTGAAATCCTTCGAGATTTCCGGACTACCGGGTTTATAACGGCTTAAGTGTGATAATTGCTTGCTTAGCGAGTGATTTTTCACTTATGCTTGTATAAATTGGTCGGTTTCATTACGGTGGCATCGAGCAAGGTTTAGCGATTACTGTTCACATGTCTATTTAAAAACAAAGAATTTTGGTTTCAAAACTAAATTTCAACTTATAGATCTATAAGCCTTTTGAGAAAAACCCGTTTGCAAATTAAGAGTGTGCCAGTGGTCATATCCTTTATGCCCAAATAAGGACTCTAGGTGGCTATTTAAGTACTAACTTGAGGGATTGCATCATATTTTATTTTTACTGTTGCCCATGCAGCAAGGTAATTGTATGGGTGCCATTCGCTTGAATGGTAATGTATGGTTCGAATGCCTCTACGCCTCGGTAAGTGGGAGTTGTGAGAGCATGGTTGTCCAACCGGCAATCTAGGGGAGTGCTAGTGTGATACCGGAAGTACTTACATGTCCAAACCATGTACTTACCAAGGTGTTTAATTGTGGGTTGTGCCGTCTGTTGAGACGATGCCGTCATTGGATGAGGATCGGGTAGTTGTACTACATGTGCGTGTATTGGGAATGCACATGCGTGTGAGTGCTTAATCTTTACTTTCTGCAATGCATTTATTCATACTGTTGGGATGGGCTGAAGTGGATTTTCTGCAGGTACATAACAGCGATTCGTGTAGAACGACTATTTATACGCTATGAGAGAACGTTGTATGCCACCGTATATCCGCTAGAATTATTTTTGCTAAGTTTGTGAGAACGTAAGATACGTGCATACATCATGTTTGTTCATCTCATGTCATTACATTTACCTTCCCTTGTAAATTGATTACTTCTATTAATTAAAAAAAATTGGTTAATTAATAACTTGTCTCACCTGGGATAAATTTCTGACAGATGGCTCGCACTAAGCAAACCGCACGCAAGTCAACATGGGGCAGGGCACCTCGCCGTCAGCTTGCACCACGCACGGTGATCCGAGAGGACCACTTTCTTGAGGAGTTTGGCATGCCCACGCTCCTCTGGAGAGTGCTTGCTCACGCGGGGTATACGGAGGACCAGCGACCCGTATACTCCTTGGTCACCGAGGAGCCGCCTCGTGGAGACGACTTGGTCGCCGTGGAGATCACTATTCCTCCACTCCACCCGGACTCCGAGTGGGACGGGTGGCGTGTCCGTGCCACTGGTGTCACTGCACAGGATGGGGCTAGCAGAGCCGCATTCCATGTGCTCCGCTAGATCATGGAGCGCTTCCCCCTGAGCCTAGCACAGGCTTTGGCAGGGATTTTTCCCAAGGATGACCGTTCGGACACTGTTTGGGAGCAGTCCCCTAGCCGAGCACGTTGGCCAGGAGTCGATGAGATTGATGGCAGTGATAACATAGCTATGAGTGCCATGTTTGCCTTGATGCAGGCATATGATGCTACTGAAGCCACAATGTACAAGCTGAGTGATTGGAACAAGGATTTGTGGAAGAAGGGGAAAGAAGAGAAGAAGAGGCACTCGGACCAAATCCGAGACCTAAGGGACCAGCTGAACACTGTCATAGCTACCAGGGAGGAAGCCAAGGCAGATGTGAGAGAGGTCACCAAGGAGCTCGCTACCTTGCACGCACGTATTGCACGCTATGAGAAGTACGAGAAGAACGCCGACCGGATGATGGCGCAGTTGGTTACTGAGAGGAATGAAGCCCGGAACGACGCCCATCAGCTGGGGCACTGGCTCTTTGACCGTGAGCAGTACATCAACCAGCTGCATGAGGACTACCACGTGCTGTACAACCCGGTTCATGGTCACCATGGGCCTGGAGCTGCTGAGATGGAGCCTGGAGTCATCAACCCCGATGGGGGCGAGGAGGACGCTGACCTTCCACCTGCACCTGAGCCTGCACCCGACGACGACGTTGTTCTTGCTGCCGAGTCCGACGTTGGTAGCGAGCACGAGTAGGCTAGTAGTCTCATCGCTAGTTGTAGTGGCACTTTTGTCTCTTTTGTTGTTGGCATGTAACCCTTGAGATGTGACTCGTGTGTGTTGGATCGTCATGTGTTGTGGTGCTATCTGAACGCCTAAGTCCAGTGTATGTATGCTGGCAATTTTGGATGTTGTATGTCTCAGATGATGTTTTTATTCAGTAATCTAATTAGTGATGTTATGGATTGTGGAAATGAATCTTTATGCCTGTGTGTTGTTGAATGAAATGATTTTCTTCCAATAATTCATTGGCATGATTATTACATTCGCTTACAATGTTGTAACATCACCTAATAATTACTTGATGCTAGAATATGCAGATGGTTGGGACTCGCCGCACCGTGAGTGGCTCCTTGGTTGGTGATGGATCCAGCTAGGGCGGAGGCAATGGAAATGGTGGAAATGATGGGAATGGAGGCAACGGCGGTAATGGTAATGGAGGAGGAAATGGAGGAAACGGGGGTAACGGAGCAAACCCCAGGACAGAACTGCCACCACCACCTCCACCACCATTGACCACTGAGCAACTTTTCCAACAGTTCCTCGGTAGTCAGTGCAATATGGAGGCCACGTTGCGCGATATTGCAGCGAACACCAGCCACGGTGGCTATCGTGACCGTCCCGTCAACCAGTACAGTACCTTCAAGGACTTTCTGGATACCGATCCGCCCAAGTTCCTACAGGCCAAAGAACCACTTGAGGCTCTCGAGTGGATTAACACCATGGAAGACAAGTTTCGCTTGCTCCGCATGACTGAACCATTGAAGGTTGAGTATGGGGCACATCAGTTACAGGGACCGGCTGGAATTTGGTGGTCTCACCAACGCACCACTTTTCCGCCGAATGCTCCAATCACCTGGGCACAGTTCACACAGATTTTTCGCAGCACTTATGTTCCACCAGGATTGATGGCTATGAAAGTGTCTGAGTTCATGAGGCTCACTCAAGGCAACAAGAGTATGAATGAATATCTGCAAGAGTTTAACAACCTGTCCCGTTATGCTCCATCATATGTGGACACTGAAGAAAAGAAGATAGCTAGCTTCAAGAGGGGTCTTAATACCAAGATGGTCAAGACCATGGGTATCAGTTCAAGAGCTACCTTTAATGAGTTCATCAGTGACTGCTTGACACAGGAGAACAACAACAATCTGCATGCTGCTCCCAAGAACCGCAAGAGAAGCTTTGAGGGAGGATCTTCTCAGTACAGGCCTCCAATGGCTAATCATCCTCAGTACCGCCCTCCTGCTCAGAACTCAAGGTTCCGTGCACCCGCTCCAAAGAGGAATGTTCCACCACCTCCGAAGAACCAGAGGGGTTATCGCCCACCTGCACCTCAAGCTCAAGCCAAGACCGGGGGTTCCACGGCAGAGAGGCCCATGCTTCAACTGCAATCAGATGGGTCATTTCGCCAAGTACAGCCCCTACCCGAAGAAGCAGACGACCTATCCTGCCCGTGCTCACCACACCACCGTGGATGAGATCCCTGAAGGAGAACCAGTCACTACGGGTACGTTTCTTGTCAACAAACATCCTGCAGTTGTTTTATTTGATTCTAGATCATCGCATTCTTTTATGAGTCAAGCATATGCACGGTCGCATGAGTTAGAACTTAAGCAATTAGATTATGGGTACCACATCAGTTCCGCTGGTGCTGATGTCCTATCTAATCAGATGCTTGAACATGCAACTTTTGAAATTGGAGATAAAGCATATAGATTTAATTTGGTGGTTTTACCTAGGTTAACTATGGATGTGATCTTGGGAATGAATTGGATGAAGGATAAGCAAGTGGTGATTGATACTGGGAATAGAACAATTACCCTCACGGATCCTCTGGGTAATGACACTTTCCAAGTGATTTTGCCCCGAGTGGCAGACATGACCAAGTTGACTTATGCTATTCGAGCGTCCGCTCTATCTGAGATTCCTGTGGTTTGTGAGTTTCCTGATGTCTTTCTTGAAGAATTGCCTGGGCTACCGCCTGACAGAGATATTGAGTTTGCAATTGATCTAGTGTCTGGTACAGCTCCTATATGCAAGAGACCTTATCGTATGCCTCCCAACGAGTTAGCAGAGTTGAAGAAACAGTTGTATGAGCTGAAGAAATTGGGTTTCATTAGGCCAAGTAAGTCTGAATGGGGATGTCTAGCTTTGTTTGTGAAGAAGAAAGATCACTCTTTGAGGCTGTGTGTTGACTATCGGCCGCTCAACGCCGTAACCATCAAGAACAAGTATCCTCTCCCGAGAATTGATATTCTGTTTGATCAGTTGTCTAAAGCTAAAGTGTTTTCCAAGATCGACTTGAGATCAGGGTATCATCAAATCAAGATTCGTCCTGAAGATATACATAAGACTGCTTTCGTCACTAGATACGGATTGTATGAGTATCTCGTTATGTCTTTTGGCTTGACGAATGCTCCTGCATACTTTATGTATCTTATGAATTCAGTCTTTATGCCTGAATTGGATAAGTTCATGATTGTATTCTTGGATGACATTCTGATCTACTCTGCAAATGAAGAAGAACACGCCCAGCATCTGAGGGTTGCACTTACCAGACTAAGAGAACATAAGTTGTATGCCAAGTTCAGTAAGTGTGAGTTCTGGTTAAAGGAAGTTGCTTTCCTTGGCCATATCATTTCTAAAAATGGCATATCAGTCAACCCGTCAAAGGTACAAGAGGTCATGGATTGGCAACCGCCGACGTCTGTGCATGAAGTTCGGAGTTTTCTTGGAATGGCAGGGTACTATCGCCGTTTCATTCTGGATTTCTCTAAGATTGCCAAGCCAATGACAAGTCTGCTACAAAAAGAGCACAAGTTTGTCTGGACAGAGGCTTGTGAGGCAGCTTTCCGCACCTTGCGAGAGTTGCTAACCACAGCCCCTGTCTTGGCACAGCCGGACATCGAGAAGCCATTTGATGTATACTGTGATGCATCCAAGACCGGTTTGGGTTGTGTGCTGATGCAAGAAGGCCGAGTGATTGCTTATGCATCCCGTCAGTTGAGAAAGCATGAAGTCAACTATCCCACACATGATTTAGAGTTAGCTGCAGTTGTGCATGCCTTAAAGATATGGAGACATTATCTGCTGGGAAATGTGTGCCATATCTACACCGATCACAAGAGTCTCAAGTACATCTTTACCCAGCCCGAACTCAACATGAGGCAGCGAAGATGGTTAGAGTTGATCAAGGACTATGACTTGACAGTGCACTATCATCCTGGCAAAGCAAATGTTGTTGCAGACGCTTTGAGTCGCAAGTCACATCATCATGCTGTGAAGCCGTTGTTTGAAGAGAAGTTCAATCTGATGCATCCTGCAGTCTTACATGATATCCAAGTTCGGTGTTCTCTTGACCAACAGATCATTGAAGGGCAAAAGACAGATCCTGGTATCTACCACCTCAAAGAAAAGATGAAGAATGAATCAATTCCACACTTCCGATTAGATGACAATGGTGTACTTTGGTTCGACGCTCGTCTTGTCGTACTGAAGGATCGAGAGCTCAAGAATAAGATAATGGATGAGGCTCACCTTTCCAAGCTATCCATTCACCCTAGAAGCAACAAGATGTATCATGATCTGAGACCTCGGTATTGGTGGACCAAGATGAAGAAAGAGATAGCAGCGTATGTGGCTCGATGCGATACTTGTTGTCGTGTCAAGGCCATTCACATGAAGCCAGCAGGTTTGCTGAAACCTCTACCAGTTCCTGCTTGGAAGTGGGATGACATCAGTATGGATTTCATCACAGGTTTACCCACTACACAAAAAGGAAATGATTCAATCTGGGTGATCGTTGATCGACTAACCAAGTCAGCTCACTTCTTACCTGTCAAGACTACCTACAGACCACCTCAGTATGCTGATCTCTACATCTCTGAGATTGTTCGTTTGCATGGAGTACCCAAGACCATAGTATCTGATCGAGGATTGCAGTTCACTGCTCATTTCTAGACCCGTTTGCATGAAGGAATGGGTACCAAGTTATTGCACAGCACTGCTTATCATCCTCGGACTTCAGGTCAGACTGAAAGACTTAATCAGGTTCTTGAAGATATGTTGAGAGCGTGTGTGTTATCAGCTAAGGGTTCATGGGAATCTTGGCTACCTTTGGCCGAGTTCTCCTACAACAACAGTTATCAAGAGAGTATCAAGATGGCACCGTTTGAAGCTTTGTATGGCAAAAAGTGTAGAACTCCATTGAACTGGGTAAAAGCTAGGAGAAAGGAGATACTACGGTATTGACTTTGTTCCTGAAGCTGAAGAGAAGGTTCGAACCATCCAAGAGCACATGAAAGCTGCACAGTCCCGACAAAAGAGTTATGCTGACATTAGAAGAAGACCTTTGGTGTTTGAAGTAGGTGACTATGTGTACCTGAGAGTCTCCCCACAAAAAGGTACCCAAAGGTTTGGAGCCAAGAGGAAGCTTGCACCAAGATATGTGGGTCCGTACAAGATTCTCGAAAGAAGAGGTGACGTCGCTTACAAGTTACAGTTACCAGAGTCAATGAGTTCCATCTTTCCGATCTTTCACGTCTCCCAACTGAAGAAGTGTTTACGTGTGCCCGAAGAAAGAGTCGATGAGCAAGATTTGAAGTTGGCAGCTGATCTGGTCTATAAAGAAGAGCCTGTGAGAATTGTTGATAGCAAGGAAAGAGTTACTCGGAATCGGTTGGTGCGCACTTACAAGGTTGTGTGGAGCTACCATGATGATAGAGATGCATCATGGGAAACTGAGGATTATCTGAAAGAAGTTTATCCCGAATTCCATAAAACCTGGTTAGTAAACCCAAATCTCGGGACGAGATTTCTTTAAGGGGGTAGGGCTGTAACACCTCAGTGTTTAAGCATGCATTAGGCCATAATTAATTAACCTTAATCATCTCTAAGCATGGCATGAGCATCATCAAGCACAAACCCTAGTTTGCATCTTGTCCTTTTATATGTTGCATTGTTTGTTAATTAAATGCTTGATTGTTTGATTTAGTTAATTAATTAACTTGCAAATGCTTGATCAAGTTGGAGTCCATGTGCCCAGCATTTTAAAATGATTTAAAAAATTATTGCAAAAAGATTTGGTGCATTTTGGAACAAAAGAAAAATAATTTGAAAATCCCTTTTTTTATAAATTCAAAAGGAATTTATAATTCAAAATTTATTGGGAATTTTGAGTTGGCCCTTAAATAAAAGTTGTTCAGTTTTTATTCCTCTACAACTTTTGTTTTTGGACCATCTCATGAAAAGGTTTACAAATTTGCCAAAACTTGTGTTTTTGTTCAGATTCAAATTTCAAAAAAAAAGAAAAGAATTGCCAGCGCAACCGAGCAGGCCGGAAGCAGCCCAACTCGGCCCGCGGCCCACTCCCACCGTGCCCAGCGCGCGCGCCCGCGCCGGCCGCGTCGTGGCCGACCGCGCTAAGCGCGCTCGCCACGTGCGTGCCATGCGCTGGGCGGCCGCCGCGTGGGCGGGCGAGCTCCGACGGGCGGGACCCACGCCGGCGTGCGGTCCGGCCATCGAAATGGAGAGCGCCCGCTCCCTCACTCGCTCACTCGCCCTCTTACGCTCGCTCGCTCGCTTTGCTCTCGCTCTGCCCGCGCTCTCTGCCTCGCCCGGCAGCGCCGCCCGAGTGGCAGCGGCTCTCCCGCCGCCCCGACCCACACCACCGCCACCCTTGCGCTCACCGAGCTCCGCTGCGACCCGCTCCTCATCCTCGCACCTCCGGCCGCCGTCGTCAGCACCAGGTGAGGGGCCAATTTTAGCCATCTCCTCGGCGCCCGGCTCGCCGGAGGCGCCACCACAAGCCGCCCGGCGGCCGAGCACCACCGCCGCCTCCCTTGGCTCGCAACCGCGCGCACCGTAGTCGCCATGCACCGAATTATTTTGCCTGCGCACCCAATCGGGGCAATGCGCGCCTACCGCCACCGCGCCGGGAGCTCACCGGAGTTCTCCCGCCGCCGTGCCGCCATGCACGCGGTCAGAGCGCTCCGGCGCCCCATTCCGCCACCTAACCTAGGGCTACCCTTGCCATGCACCCGCACGCGCGGTGCGCTCCTCGCCGAGCTAGCCGACGCCGGAGGCGGCAAGCCGGCCGCCACGCAGCTTCACCGCGCCGCCACGACCCTCGCCGCCGTAGCTAGGGAGCACCTCCGCTCGCGTCGGCACGTCACCGGGTGCGCCTCGTCGCGTGGGAGCGCGACCGGTGCCACCGGTCGCGCCGGGAGGGCTCACCGCCGGCGAGCTTTCGCCGCCGGTGTACCCCGCTGCCGGCCGACCTGGCCGGTGGGCCCGTGGGACCGTGGGGGGTCCCGCGCGCCAGTGACCCATGGTCCACTGGACCGGGTCAACGCAGGCCCAGGGCTCGGCCCTTTTTCTTTTATTGTTTTCCAAAAATTAATTTAAATGCTTTTCAAATTATTGCTGGTGCAAATGGAATCCAAATCTGGTGAAACTTGTTTTGTTAGACTTCTACTGAGTAGAGCTATCCAGTAAAATTATGTGATGTAATTTTTGTGGTACTTTTCTGTATAGATTTATTTAATTGTTTAAAAGGCTAAAAACTGAGTAAATGCATAGTAAATAAAATATAGCTCAGAAAAATATAGTTCTTGCTTTGTTAGACTCTGTGTGTGATGTAGTTTCTGGGAAAAATATATGTCATGCAGTTCCTGTGTAAAATTATGAAGATGTGATTTAAATGCATTTTGGGCTGATTCTTAAATGATTTTTAATAAATTAATTATAAGGAATTAAGCCCTGGTAATTTTTGCTGACTGCTCTTGTGCAAAGAAGTTCTAGAGAAAAATATGAAATCTATTGGTTGATACTTTTCATAATACAAAGTTGTTAATTGTGCTTTTCTGGCCTGCTGCTTTATCTTTTTGGTGTAGGCTGTTGTACTAGAGGATTTGCTATGAAAATTTTATCATGGTCTCTCTATAGCATGATGTAACTCCTGTAATTTTTGTAGATTTTTTTGGACTGTTTAGACAGAGGTCACAGTTCAAGCCTAATTATTCACATGAAATGATAAAGCTTTGAATTAATGGTTTTAGCATGTTCTATGTTACTTATTGTGCACTTTTAATTATGCTATACTTGCTGGTCATGTAATGAAGCACCTTAACCGAAATGTGATATTTAGATATGAGTAGTAGTACTTCTCCTTATTCCTGTGATGTGTGTATGTGTGTGTGGGTGTGCCTAGCCACACCCCTCTTCTTTATGCACTCCTCTAAGTGTTTAGAGAAGAGATTTGCACGTACTCAGTAAATGAGTTAAGTTGTTGGTAGAGAAGAGATATGCACCTATTCTGTCAAAGACTTGTTAATCATTCTTCATTCATGAACATCATGCATTGTGCATTCATGATACTCATGCACGTGCATCGCAATCATACAGGTTCGTAGGAGGACCTCCCATATTTGGGGATCGAGCAGGATCATCCGGAGGAGCCCCAGCAGGAAGTTCCACAAGAAGGAGAGGAGGTCGAAGCAGAGGATCTACCAGAGTGCCCCAACCACAGAGCTAGTGACTTCGTTCAAGGCAAGCACCGGAGCATCTACTTACCTATGCTTTCTAACAGTTTAATTATGCCTTATGATTGTTGCATTAAGTATAGGAGTTGTGTGACACCGTTGCTGCATTATATCCTTGCTTTACCATTGATTATCCTACCTTGACACACCCTGCTAGTCTAGGGTGAGTAAACTGCTTAGCTTGCTTAGACGGTAGAAGTCGGGTGATTTCCTGTCATCCGCGAGATAGGTGGTTACCTATGATTGATGGAAAAGCTTATGTTGATATCATCTGGTTGATGGTGCTGGTTGTGATAATTGGAGACCGGACGGAGTCTTGTGGGGTTGTTGAACCATAGTGATTCCGTCTGTGTCGATTAAGGACCGTACCGTTGTTGTACCCCAAGTCATGTTGAACGCATGCCTCATACTTAGCTGGCCGGATAAGCACTTCCGACCGCGAAGCCTAACACTATCCGGGCCGGCTCTCGATCCGTTCGCACCGTATTGGAGATGGATGGGGGACCACAGGGGCGCGAAGAGTAAGTCCGAGGTCCAGCGTGGCTGGCTAAGGTAGTCGGGCGGTCCCTGGGTACGGTGGTTCTATGCGAGTCCGCGTACTTGTTTTCCTGGATACGTGCCACAGTGATCTGTAGCTCACTTCGCGCGTGAGTGTGGTTTGTATGAGGAATACCCCCTGAGCTCAGTAGTAATCGATTCGAATCGCCATCGTTCCTGGACAGTGAACACTTGACTTGAGCTGCACCATCGTAGTAATGATTATGGAATGTGGTTAATGATGATGATGAGTTAAGCTAATGATTATGTTTATGGTTACTATTTGCTTGCTTAATCATGACTAATATACTATAATGATGCATAGTATAGGTGCTCACCTAGTATAAATAGGAATGGTTAAGCTGAGCTATCACTTTAAATATTACTACCGCTTTTACGCAAAAAGAGTCAAGCTATCCCCTGATAAAGCCTATCATGCTCCTTGCAGTCTTTTACTTTTGAGTAAGTCGGGTAAGTCTAGCTGAGTACCTTCTCGTACTCAGGGTTTTTCCCGCTTGTTGTTTGTGCAGATGGCCATACCTACCACGGGTATTGCGAGACCTGCTTATATCTAGTGGATTAAGCACCAAAGGGCAATGGTCGTTCTTACTACTCTTCCCACTTGCTTTTGTGGATTGATCATCAGGCTGGCACTGTATTAAACTTAAGTTGTGTGTGTGGGTTGAGCCTTTAAACTATTTTGTTTTCCGCTACTTGGATTTGAGGAACTTGGTTTGTAATAACTTTATTTCCGCACTCTGATGTTATCGAACTATTTGTGAAATGTTGTAACGTGTGAATGGCAACGCTAAACTTGTACGATCTTGGTTGATGATGTTTGGTTTGAAATCCTTCGAGATTTCGGACTACCGGGTTTATAACGGCTTAAGTGTGATAATTGCTTGCTTAGCGAGTGATTTTTCACTTATGCTTGTATAAATTGGTCGGTTCTATTACATAGGATTTAGATCATTTGAAAACTTGCACCTTAGATTTTTAGAAATAAAATAGGTTTTTTTTAAAGACGCCAAATACGTTAAGTTTGAAACCTGTTTTTGATGGAAGAAGCTTCATAAACAAAGGATTTTTTTGAAGCTTTTGAAAGTTGGTACATTTGAAAACTCCATTTGAACAAGGCATAGAGTGGTTTCAAAAACTTTTGAAATCCAGTTTTAAAATCAAGGCGCCTTCTTTTTTTCAAATGGGTTGAAATAAAAGATTTTGGAAACTCAATTCTTTCAGAAATTCTTGTTTTGGTAAACCATATTCAAAAAGGAGTGAAAAGCCAAAAGATTTTAAAAGCCTTTCTCTTTTCCAAAACAAATCGTTGCTTTCTTTTTGTTCAAATCAAACGAAACAAGTTTTAAAATTGGTTTGGAATCATTTTTTTTCAGATGGTAGGATTTTTCACAAATAAATCCTTTTTTTAGAAAACACATTTGAAATCAGATTTGAAGAGCACATTTTGATTTGTAAAAGCAACTTTTGGAACGTTCACGGACAAAAAAAATCTTTTTAAAGCCATGTTGTTTCATAAAATTTGTTATAAAACATATTTGAGATCAGAGATGGTTGCTTTCGAAAGGGGAATTTGGCCCACAAGGTGAAATTAGAGCCTTTTAAAACAAAACTGAGCCAAAGGATCTTTGAAAATATTTTATTGATTGGAAAACAAACTTTCGCTTTCGAAAGCAAACTTGGAGCATGTTTTGAAAAAGAAGCCGATTTCCAAAGGTTTGAAGACGACTTGGAAGTCAAAATGGGTTTTGAGATAGAAGTTAAAACCGTTTTCTTTCGAAAGGGAAAAATCTTTCTAAAACCTTTTAAAACTTTTCCTTTTGAAATAAAAATCACACTTTTCTGAAAAGGAAAAAAAGACTTTTGAAGGTAAAGGGGCAGTTTGGAAGAGAAGCTTGGTTTGAAAGACTAGAAAACCATTTTGAATAGAGGTTAACAAAAATTTGATGTATTGATTTTCTATCTTCGACTTTGATCACTAGGTCCACTGATCTAGTCATGGGTTGGCCTTGTAGCTAGGTTGCCCAGGCTTCTAGAGTCACATATACAAAATAAACTATGGAAACTACACACAAACAATTAAGAAGCATAACAAGCATAACAACACAAGATCCAGACAATCAGGCGGCATTACAACTCCTATATGCATAGTGTTGACTTGAGGCGACTCCTAAGCCTTCAAGTTTCACACATCTACCGATCTAACGTGGATAGAAGTGGGGAGTGATACCTACAGGTCATCTTCCATATCCGGGCGGCCAGAAAGCAATAGAACTTAAGGAGGAGGGAGAAGCAACTGTCTTCACTTATAGCACCTATAACAAACAGGATTTTTGGCTTCTACACTAGTGTTTGAAACCTAAGGTCTCGTTCTACAGTCATGTATGGCTCTGATACCAACTGAAACGACCCACGATTTCCTCAAAGGGAAATCCACAGAGTACATCATCTACAGTTGATACCACAGCTCATACAATGTGAAAAGGTACAAGTTACAAGGTTTTACAACACTTAGAGACACATCTAAGTACAACGTATCCTAGCGATATATGCTTACAAGTCAACATCAGAGTAGGCATAACGCCATAGCGGGTGAAGTCTCCTCCTTCACGAGCGGCCATCAGAGTTGGGGTAGAGTGTCAGCGGTGTAGACTTGATCTCCTTAACCAAACTTGAGTGTAGGAACGAGACCACCTAATCCTTTCAGCTTCATTGTCTTCGTAGTTGTCCTCGTGTCCCAAACCTGCTCAACTCTATCAGTACGATTCATACTGGCCACCGGCTCCCACCCTATGCTTTGCTTTGCTATGTGGTAAGTGGAATGCAAGGGTAGAGCGAAAGGCCTATATTTGGCTGTAGTTTTCCTATGCCAATTCATAATATAAATATAATATAGTTCATCAGGATTTAACCCATCTCATCCACACATCCATCCATCCCATCCACATCCACATCCTCATCTCACCACACTCTCACTCTCTAGTCAACAAGGAAGACTCCCACTCCTCCTTGCCTCAACGGCCTAAGCCGAAATCCAACAACACCAGGGGGAGAGAAGAAATGGACACCTCTCACTATAACGAACGTATGGTACTCACGGGAATGTCCGTACCGGGGACACGGCTATATGTATAGATTTAGTAACTCTGCAGAGCTTGTACACCTAGAACCACAAGATCGCCATCATCGACGATGCCTCGTCTAGGCTGATACCAAGCTGCTGCCTAACTGGCCCAATGCCACTCTACCACTCAGCCTGGGGCACCACGGAGATCCACCGGCACGCTGAGACTGTGAGACGCGGTACCGGATCCCAGTGGATACCACACTGTCTCAGGAGGGTGTGGGTCTCGGCACCCGTACCTCCCTACACTATCACCTAACAACCTAGTAGTAGCAGCATGGGTCCAGCTAGTCGTCAAGTCAGACCCCGCCCATTCAGAGACGAGTGGTGTGCACGAAAAGGTCCCATGAACCCTAGGAACGCCAAACCAGTCCTTAGAGGGGCTGGGCAGGATATCTTCACAAGGGGCTCGACGCCCGTGCCTCGACGGCACCTCCATTCCGGGGATTCGTCCCACAAAGACACTCCTCCCCGGAATCTACTTACATCACATGTACCCGCCACAGATACTCTCACATAGGGAGTGCCCATATCACACTCCCCCGACAAGACTTGTCCCCTGACTCGTCGTAGGTCCTGCCCAGTCGACACAACCCTCACCACACACCCAAGACACACGCCAAGATCTCTCATGTTATCCCCAGTTATCCAGTTCACGGCACCACGTGCCTTAGCCACACACAAGCATGTATGAGTAAAGTGTAAGTGTGTAGCAAGTGGCATGAAGTAAGCGAGTGTCTATCCTAGCAGCGGGTGTGCAGGGGAAAGGTTGCATCAAGGTAATGGCTTATCAAGCAATCTACCATGCATCCTATCACATTTATTTGCATAGAGTAAAGCACTAGCAGCTACATATTGCATGTCTAATAGGATTCTATGAGGTGGGGTCGGACGTGGCACCTGTTCATAGCAATCCATAGTCATCCACATCTGGTTGCTCTTCGCATCTCCTCCCTAGCGGATCTCCGGTCTATCCATCGTCACCGTGATGCAACTACCTCGATATAGCGACAAACAAGGCAAAAGAGCAATCAATCCCTAACCAAAATACAGTACTCCCCAAAAGGCAACAAGATATAGAAGGATCCAGATAACTTCGAATAAACACTAAAAAGACTTAACCCTCATGGAGAGTGTCCAATCCTCGGGCTCAAATAAATAGAAGTGGTTGTCTGCTAAGCACAAGCCCGGATCACGACCATGGTATAGCCAGTACTTCCTGGGTCAATCATGTCGACCTGTACGGCTTCAAAAGAAGAGGCCTTGATCCTAGCTTAACTTAACCAAACACCACGGTTGCGACCTTCCGATCCTGACGTCATGGAAATTGGCGGGGACCAGGGGATCACAAGCAAGAGGGAAAGGGAAATAGGAAAATAGGGTTTGGCCCTTGTGGCCTTTAACCTGCAAGTCACAACTACTGCAAAAGATTCGAGTAAGAACGACTAACACGAAACAGAGGAATTGTGACTTGGTTATGAGGCTCTTTAGCTTACCCGTCTTGGTAACCAACGTAGCAAAAGAGTTTGGAACACGAACAACGGAGGAGCGGCTACAGGTTCTCTCGACCCTCACGACACAACAACGTCGGGAGCCGAGAAGAGAGTAGCACAATAGAGGAAGAGAGGAGAGTTAGCTAGGCATGTCCATGCCGCGGCCTCGGTCACATCCTCAGTGAGGATGGTTTTCCAACGGTCGATCGGGTCGACTCACACGGTCTGAGAACGAGACATAGACCATAGCTTCGCTAACTAGAAGAGATAGTCTGATCTTTGATCCAATCGTCATGGCTAAGACGGGATCGAACAGAACGGGCTAGCGGGGAAAAATAAAAGGGTAGAAAAGAGAGGGGGTGGTGGTCTACCCCTTCCAATGCACATGCCACGACAGAAGGCTAGGCGTCGGAGAGGAGCGATGCACGAGAGACCAAGGTGCCTAAACCACTTGTAGGGTACCTCGACCAAGGTGCACCAAATGCACTAAGACGTTCTTAGAGTTCCTCACGGTGCGGTTGTCACCACGAGAAATTGGGACTGTCATGGCATAATCTTGGTACAAACATACAAGGCCTAAGCACAAAAGAGCCGAAAAGATGGTAAGGCGGGATTCACCTCCCTTTGATCCACTCACCATTGCGGTCGGCGGAAATCAAAGGAACGGAACATAAGGCAAATAAGAATAGACATAAATGAGCGAGAGAAGGGAACCCTTGGTCCCATGGCACTTCGATCCACATGACATAGTAACGGTCACTGATTGAAGGAGTCGAAACAAGATGACTCAATCCTCACCTTACTAGATTAGTGAGAATCGAAGGAGCAAAAGAGGAGAATGGTTCTGCATTCTCTCAACCTACCCGTCATGGCAAGGGACGGTGGTTGAAAGAAGGGACTAGTCTCACACGATCCATGATCCGAACCAACTCGTAGGGCACCACGACCTCCGTGCAACTAAAGTGGCAAATGCTATTCCTCGAGTCCATAGCGATATGGTTGTCATCACATGAACCGAGGAATGCTTGGTCTAGGTGGTGCAAGCATACGAACCAGATCGGAAGAAAAGAGAAAAGAGAGGAAAAGGAGGTAGAGCCCGATGGTCATGGCGAGACGACTCGCGGCCACAAGCTACACCCTAGCGAGTTGGCACCCGTCGTTCCCCGAGAGTCGTCTCCTAACTCGGCTCCCACCAGACTAGGTCGTCACAGGGCTCATCGTGTATGGGTAATATCCATATCATATTGAGTCCATGATGACCGAGTCCTAGGGTCAAAATAGGATCGCTACGTGGTTCCGCGGGGCTAACCCAAATACGAAGAGAGGGAGGGATCGTGTTCGGCGTCACGATCATTGCGGGATCGTACGTTCGAACACGTTGCTCTCTCAGCCGGCTCGAAGGCTCGGTCCACAGACAACACACGACATCCAAACACACTAATGGAGTACACGTATCCAAAGCACAAGATAGACCGGCGCGAAGGCACAGCACAGGCATAGATACATATGGTATAGATAAAGTGCGACATTGATGAATATGAGTAAAAAGCGAAAGTGTTGCCGACGTCGAGGGCGGCGTCGGCCGAGTTTCAAAAGCTCGACCTTGTCGGAGATCGCAAGGCCGGCAGGACTTCGCGGAGCAACGGCGGAAGTGGCAGGAAGTCCTCGGCCAACCGGGCTTGGCCCTAGCCTGCTGTAGCCTGCCGTAGCCATCTCTGGCCAGCTGCAGCTTGCTACTGGCCAGCAGCGGCTGGCCGTGGCTGGCTACAGCATAGCCGGAGGAGGCTGAGGGTGGCCGGCAGTGGCCAGGAGGCAGCGGGGCTCCAACGGAGGTATGGCAGGGGCTCGGCTTCCCTGCGACATGAAGAACAGCGGCATGAAGGCCGGTTTCAGCTTTGGATGTCGGCAAGGAGGAGAAAAGAGGGGGCTTTGGGGCTGTGAGGCTCACCGACGGTGTACGGATGGTGATGATTTCTGCGTGGCAAGGGAAGGAGGCGCTGGCCGTGGATGGAGGGCTGACCGGCGTCGTGGGTAGCGTGCGGTAACGGGCGGGGCACGACGCCGTCAACGTGGTGGAGGCGGCCGGAGGTGCTCGGGCGCAGCCCGAACGACGCTCCGGCATTCTAGGGACGTGGCGCAGCGCGCTGGTGGCGTGGTGTTCGCTCGACGTCGTCGTGATGTCGTCGGTCGGCGTCGTCGTGGTGGTGCAAGGCAGTGGCGTCGATGTCCCGTGCGTGCTGGAGCACGGCGACGCTGGAGGCAGGACGGTGTAGTGCGGTGTCACGGGCAGCGAGGGCGAACGCCGTGGCTAGTGTGAGGCGCGACGGTGGCGACGACGCGACGTTCTCCCGTACTGGTGTCGAAGCCGTCACGACGGTGGCAACGCGGGCCAGTTCGCGATACAGCGAAGGCGTGGCGGCGCGCGCGGTGGCGATGAGCAGCCTTGGGCGAGCAGGACGGTGAGGCGGACTGCGGTGGTGCGATGCGGCTGCGCGCGTGCGATGGTGGCGAGCGCGCGCGTTGCAGCGCCTCGCTGCGCGGCGTGAACGAGGGTGGGACGACGCGAGAGCGCTACTCGCACGCGGCGAAGCGCGGTGTGTTGCGTCGCGGCCGAGCGCAGGGCGGGAGCGGGCGGGCAGCGGCGCGCGCCGCGGGCGACGGCCCGGTGCTGGCCGCAGCGCACGGGCGAGCAAGAGGCAGGAGCGCGGCGCAGCTGGTCGAGTAGCGAGCAGCCGCAGAGGGGCAAGGTTTCGGCTAGGAGTGGCGTAGGCGCGCGTGATGGCGTGCTGCTGGACTCGAGCAAGAGACAGAAGTAGAGTGGCGGCGGCCGGAAGGAGGAAGAAGGGAGCGGAGAAGCTGCGTCCGGGTTCTTATAGCGGCGGTCGCCTAGGGTTACGAGGAGCCGACGGACGGATGCCTCGGCGTTCGTACCGCGGGTACGCGTGGTGGCCATCCACGGGCGGAGCGGGGCACGGTGCGTAGCAGGGTGGCGCCTTGGCGGCGGGCGGCGGCTCTCAAGGCGAGCGCCCTTAGGGTTGCCGAGGCGGGGCGGGGGCCGGGCGGGCCTTCTTGGGCCATTTGCGCGTGTGCGGGCCGCGGGAGGGAGGAGGCGGGCAACGGAGGGAAGAGGGGTGTGCGGCGAGAGGGGAGCGGGCCACGTGGGCTCTTGTGCCCACGGCTTGGGATGGGCCAGAGTGGGCCACGAGCGGCTGGCAGGTCTGCGTGGGGAGGAGGGAGGAGCCCGGCTGGCTGGCTGGCTTGAGGCCCAAAGGAGAAAAATTGAATTCCCTGTTCATTCATAGGATTTAGGATTGAATTAAAGGAGTCCTAGGGAATTTTTGTGAGGTATTCCTCATATGTACTTTGAGATGATTTGAGGGAAATTCAAATAGAGGAGATCGAGAGGGATTTAAAAGTAGGAAAGGGGGTTATCTGATTCAATGATCGGACTTAGGAGGGGTTGATAAAAGAATTTTCAAGAAGTTTTGCTATGGATTTGTGCTCTCCAAGCACGGAACCGAAAACAAACTCAAGAGCATTGGCACTCGTCTACAAGCATTGCTATATGAAATGCAATGATTTGTTAACTAATCCTCCTGCGTTTGACCTAGGTCGGTCTTAACAACTACATGCTCCACACATTGTAGGAAAAATTTTAAAAAGTTCAGATTTTTGGTGTTTAGTAAAAACCCAGGTTGTTACACTGAGCCTGGCTGTTCTTCCAGTATGGTATGGAGGGACTCCTCTTCGTCGAGGAGATGGAGTTTGACCATGTTGACGATCAGCTGCGGAGGGTTTGACGATGCGGACTGGTCGGCATGGT
This sequence comes from Chrysopogon serrulatus, assembly GCA_015844335.1. NCBI lineage: Eukaryota > Viridiplantae > Streptophyta > Magnoliopsida > Poales > Poaceae > Chrysopogon > Chrysopogon serrulatus. The sequence goes on from JADLZL010006481.1 coordinate 49,656, forward strand.
GTTGCTGTACCATGGCCTGGTACGTTGCAGCGGAGTTCCGGAGGCCGAATGGCACGGTGGCCACGCGTCTGGATCCGTTCCTCTGTGGGCCCAGTGATGGATCGGGCGTCCTGCGGAGGAGTTGGGGTGCTGGATGGAATCCCCCAAGACCATTGGTGGCACAACCCTGGTGGGGCGACCGCCCGTTGGCGTAAGACGATGAGGCCCGGTAGATCTGACGGGGATGGCCGTTGCCCTAGGCGGTGGGTGATCGGGACGGCGTGGCGCCCGGCCGCGATGCGCGGTCTGCCACTCCGGCCCATTGGGCGGGTGCTCATCCTGAGGAGCGGCGAGCGTGGTTTCAGTGAGTATGATGCATTCGTACAAGCCTTCGTTGACCCGATCAATGGGTTCAACCAGGTCATTGATGATGATCGGGTTCCTTTCCCGGCGAGGCCGCACGCGGGGCGCTACAGCCGGAGGAGCCACCAGAGCCTCGCTTGGAGGCATCTAAATCTGTTCGGCTGGAGCTGTGGTGCCGTGAACTGGGCCAGATGGGATTTAGACCGAGACGTTCCCTTCCCCCGCATGCTCATCGGCGGTGGTCCACGTAATGGAACCGACAGTGAAGGTCATGCCGGACACGGCGGAGGAGTTGGTGGCGGCGGAAACAACCATCTTGCTTAGCGACGGATCAGGAGCACACCCCTATCCTGGCGCGCCGCTGTCGATGATATCTAGTCGGCAGCCTACCAAGGGGGATACCTGAGGTAGTAGATGAGATTGAGGGTGGTGAGGTGCGCGAGATCAAGAGCAAGAAGGTAACACGTGACGTGGGTTTTAGACAGGTTTAGGCCGTCAGGATGACATAAAACCCTAGTCCTATGTTCTGATGGTTGATTATGGCGTATGCCAGAGAGGGTTGATCTGTTTTGGAGGGGAGTCCCTGCCCGCCTTATATAGCTGGGGGGCAAGGTTATAGGATCAATCAGATCCAATCTACCAATCGGCATATCAATCTACCGATCGGCAGATCATGATTTACAAGGTAACAAACATCTCTACTGATCCGGGTGGATCAATCTATCTTCCGATCCTTGCGGCGCACTCCAGGGGGCTGCATGCGCCGCTCGGTGTCATCTTCATGGGCTGGACCTCACCTGGTCGGTCGGCCCAGGCCCGTTCTCCGAGGATACCCGGGGAGTAATCTCCACACCATGTGCACATCCCTGAGGAGGATGACATTATAGTCACTCAAAAGAGTAAGAGACAGAGGGTTGCAAAATCCTTTGTTGATGACTTTATAGTGTACCTTGTGGAAGACACACCAGCCACCATTAGTGAGGCATATTCCTCTCCTGATGCTGACTTATGGAAGGAAGTAGTAGGGAGTGAGATGGATTCTATTATGTCAAACAAACATGAGAGGTCGTTGATCGGCCTTATGGTTGTCAACCTATAGGTTGCAAATGGATACTCAAGAAAAAGCTTAGGCCTGATAGTACTATTGAGAGGTACAAGGCAAGGCTTGTGGCCAAAGGATACACCCAAAAGAGGGGGAAGATTTCTTTGATACCTATTCACCAGTGGCTCGATTGACTACAATTTGCACATTTATAGCCGTGGTCGCCTCATATGGTCTTATTATTCATCAGATGGATATCAAGACAGATTTCCTAAACGGAGAGTTGGATGAGAAGATCTATATGGATCAGCCAGAAGGGTTCATTGCGGATGGTCAAGAGAACAAGGTGTGCAGGTTGATTAAATCATTGTATGGCCTAAAATAAGCACCTAAGCAATGGCATAAAAAGTTTGATAATACTCTCACAGCTACTGGCTTTGCTGTGAATAAATCTGACACATGTGTGTATTATCGGCATGGTGGGGGTGAGACTGTAACGCTATGCCTTTATGTTGATGACATATTTATCTTTGCATCAAACCTCAAGGTCGTTGAGGAAGTAAAGAAATTCATGTCAAATAATTTTAAGATGAAAGATTTGGGAGAAGCTGATGTTATTCTTAATATTAAGCTTATAAGAGAAGGTAATGGTGGGGTAACCTTGTTACAATCCCACTATGTGGAGAAGGTTCTAAATCACTTTAGGTTTAGTGACTATGATCCTGCTCCTACGCCTTATGACCCAAGTGTGCTATTAAGGAAAAATTAAAGAATAGCAAGGGATCAATTGACTTACTCTCAAATTATTGGCTCGCTCATGTACCTTGCGAGTGCTACGAGGCCTGATATCTCATATGCTGTGTGCAAATTGAGTCGATTTGTTTCAAATCCGGACAATGATCATTGGCGTGATCTTGAGAGAGTGATGCGCTATTTAAAAGGTACAATGTCCTATGGTATCCATTACTAGGATACTCAAAAGTGCTAGAAGGCTATTCTGACGCTAACTGGATCTCTGATGCAGATGAGCTTTATGCCACAAGCAGATATATGTTCTTGCTTGAGGTGGCGCTAACTCCTAAAAGTCTTGCAAGCAGACTATCTTAACGAAGTCTACAATGGAAGCAAAACTCACTGCATTAGACACTACTAGGGCTGAGGCTGAGTGGCTTCGTGATCTCCTTATGGATTTGCCGGTTGTTAAGAAACCAATACCGGCTATATCCATGAACTGTGATAACCAAACAGTGATTACTAAGGTCAACAGTTCAAGGGACAACATGAAGTCTACTAGGCATGTGAAGAGAAGATTAAAATCTATCAGAAAACTGAGAAACTCTGGAGTTATTGCATCGGATTATGTCCATACATTTAGCAATCTGGCATATCAGTTTACAAAGGGCCTACCACGTAATGTGATAGAGAGTGCATCGAGAGAGATGGGTATGAGACCTACTTGAAATCTGCTACAGTGGTAACCTGTTCTATGTGATCGGAGATCCCGTGAAGTAGAATGGTGAAACAAGCTGGTAGTAGGTTGAGAGGAAAGATCCCTTTCTTTAACTCATCTCTGATACACATCTTTCCTATTTGTAAGGCAGGATGGTATTTACCTTAATGTATTCCAAGAGTCTTGTAAAGATGAGATGTTGTCCTACAGAACATCTATTGAGGAATATACATATATGAGTTAGACTGCTGGTCACAGTCTATGGGACTTGGATAATCCCTAAACACTCATGAAAGGCACAGAAGTATGACTTATATGCTTCAAATAGCGGGGATGCCTTTTGCAGCCTAGTATCAGTAAAGGATTTAAGTGAATCTCATATCGCACAAAACTGTCAATTTAAGGCATAGTCCATTATTCAGTTATGACTGAGTGAAACTCTTGCTCTAGGTGGATGTTCAACTTAATAGTCTCCATCAAAACACTGGTATATCAATATCAAAGAATTGTGATTCTAGAACTTCATCATTACAAACCCTAGAGTTTGGTGTGGGGATTGTTGGATTTATTATGGGCTAGGCCCATTTAAATTTAATAAATCAATTAACTCTATGGTGTGTAATGGTGGACATATTAATTGTACCGGATTGGAATCCCAAAGGACATTGACTTGACTTATATAGTGGGAGTTATTCTACTTAATTTGAGAAGCCAAGGAACGGACCAAGGCGTGCCACACACGCTCGCGCGCCGCCGCCTTGGCCGCCGCCGGCCGGGCCGAGCACGAGGCTCGGGCCGGGCCGTGGGCGTGGGCGTGGGTGTGGGCGTGACGAGGCGAGGCCGGCAGGCAGCAGGCAGGCGGCGGGCGGGCGTGGCGTGTTTAATTTTTAGCACTCACTCTTCAGTTGCTCGTCACTTGAAAGGCCATCCGTGAGACCCTTAGCCTGAGACCCTTAGCCTCCTCCTCCCCTCCCAGAGCCGCACGGGTAAAAGGGGAGACCCCCTGTCTCTTCGGTAGAACACTTTAGCCGCAACGAAGGTCTTTCCCATCTCGTAACTTCACGCGCACGGAGAAGCGAGAGGGCAAGTGTCTCTGAAGCCCTTGCCGTTTGAGACCTTGCACGGGGATCGGCAATTAGGTTTTTGGGGAGCATCTACGCGACTGCCCGAATCACCACCGGCGATCGTCTTCTTCTTCTTCTTCTTCACGGGAGGACGCACCGCCGTTCGTCTTCATCTTCATCTTCCTCACGGGATCGTCTTCATCTCCTACGACATGACGAAGGAAGTTGGACAAGGATCGGATTCGGGATCATCCATGGGAGAAGGAGGGTATAAACTGTTCATCTTCTCTCTGTTTTTACATTTTTTAGATCCCGCTTATTGCAGTAGTGTTTTTGTGTTGTTTTTCGTATCTTTGTTATGAGTTCGTTTCGTATGTTCAGTCGATTGTTTCATGATATGTCCTGCGTCGAGACACCTCTCCTTCTTCCTCTCCGGTGCGCCTGCCGGAGACAAGAAAGGGAGAGGACTCATCCTTTTCCTGCAGTTTTCTAGTACCTTAGGTTTGAGTTCAATTAAATTTCTGGCGAAATCAGATGATTTTTGGTCGGGATTATGTGCCCTGCGATGACTTTGGTGACTGCCATGACGAGATCGCCATTGCAGGCGTTGATTTATCGGCAGGCGAACAATTTGTGGCCTTTATCTATGAGGGGAGGGGTGCTTCTGGGAGCCCCCTACGAGAACAGCAACTCCCGGCCATCGATTTCATCGTCAAAGGTCACGGAGAGGAAATCAAAGTCTCGAGGCAATATAAGTCCCCTTCCCTTCGAAAAAAAAAAAAAACTTGTTGTACCTGTTTTATCTTGTTGATGTTGCGTGGGCATGAGCCACTGCATAATTGGGCCTGAATTAATTTGGAATAAATCATAATTTAGACCTACTAGAAAATATGCCCGTGCATTGCAATGGAAGAAAAAATTATTAAACATGTTACAAAAAAGATAAAAATGTTTAATCCTTTTTTATAAAATTTTAACTAATTTATTTTATGATGACCATGACATTTAATGTTTACAATAACATGAAAATAGATTATATTTTTCTAATCAGAACTATAACAACAACCATCATCTCTAGCAGCTTTACGAGTTGTTTTGTGTGCTCCCTAGTGCCTCGTCCTTGCCTCCATCTCTGCCGCTACGGCAAGAAGCGCAACGGAACTACCTGCTGGCCTTTAGTTTTCCCTGAACATGGCCGTGTGATGCAGAATGTGGGGCTTGAAGCACGCAGAGGGGAGGGCACGACCAGGCTCGTGAAAGCCGTAAAGCGCATGGTTGTTCGGAGCTCCATATGGCCCCTTCAGAACTACACAATTATTAAAAAAACACGGTGCTAAACAATTAAAAATTTGCATGCGCATGGATTGAATTCTGGGTTCTCATTTGTGATTGTACAAACACTAACATGACATGTACTGAATTGCTGATCAATCTTGGTTGTCTTTGATGTGGGGCGAATCCCTAATCTCATTGCACAAGGGCTGACTAAATGATATTAACCAAATAAGTAGACACAATTTCTCTATCAAATAAAAGGAAGAAAAATTATCAGATAATGAATTTCACCTTTGTTGACTCCGGCAGCCAGCTCTGCGTGTTTGCACGTGTAGCCAAGCAGCAACGAACAGAGCAGCCTAGATGGGTCCTTGATATGGTGGTCTCGATAACACAATAGTAACGACATGCTCGTAGCCAAGACGCCTCGGGAATTCAGAATCAAAACGTCTGACGACTTGACGAGACTTCGTCAATCCGTCAACAGTGGAACATGGATGCCAAAGGCGTCACGCGTACGTACGCGTCAGGACCTACCAAGGCTTTAGGATTTGAACCTGGACATCTCCTTGTGTGGCCGCGTAGGCCTAGAAAAGACCACTAGCTGATGTTTGCATGAACACACGAAAAAAAATGTGGCAACGATGGAATCGAGTCCCTCAGCCCTCAGCTGGCATAGCGGACTGACTGCCACCGCCGCCGCCACGTTCGACGCCCTCGCCACTGTGCTCGACGGCCTGCTTCCCAACCGTGAGAGAAAGCTCGCGGCCATCTACCATCACCGCGCTCGACGTCTCCACCGGTCCACTGCTGTGTGCTCGACGCTCCTCTTCCCCACCGTGAGAGCTTGTGGTCGTTCAGCATGGCCGCCGCGCTTGATGGCCTGGCCGCTATGCTCAATGTGCCGTCTCTGCACCGCGAGACCTCGTACGCAACTAATACAAGCAAGGTAATTGGAACCAGAGCTGTACACGGATACACCATGCATAAGCTAAAGGCAATCTCAAAAGTGCATGCTTGGGAACCAACATGACGAGTTGACGACGTGGAATTCGAAACGGTTTGTGACTAAATGCAGATGTCAAGTGGCCTCTGAGGCCACGCACGGTAATATTCATATTAGCAAGAATCGGAGGAATATTAGGTTAGCAAGAATTGGATAGAGATTAGAATTCCTATTCAGCTTATTTGGTATCGTATAGATCTATTTGGAATTAGATTCGTAGCTATCCATAACCTATCATATAAATCAGGAGGGTTGTAGCCAAACGAACAAAGATCGTTTTCACATTTCAAAGTTAGTTAGAGGAAGCTATGCATACCAAAAAAAATAGGCAGAAATTTTGCCTCTTTATTATTACTAGCAAATATGTCAGTGTGTTGCAACGGAGAATACAACTCTAAAAACTCTAAATAGTGTTTGAGATTGCATCATATGTTTAAATGCATCTTTGAATCAAACTGTAATTGTTGGAACGGTTTTATGAAAAATAATGACGATAGTGGTACATACCTATTCTGGTTTTATTACTTTTTTATTAAAATTTAAAGCTATATTCTCTATGATCACCATGATATATATAACATAAGTTAATTTTAGCATATTATATATCAAATTAAAATATAATCTTAGTAGTATATTAGTTCTTCTACTATAAAGGGAAAAAATATTCTTAACTTCAATTTTCAATACTGTCCAATTGTTTGATTAGTTAGAGCATCGACTGATCTAATATTGATAAAAATAAATTTAAATTTTTTAGTCATAACTACTTCAACAAATCAGCAATGGAAAGTCGGTTGCATTATTATTTATTTGATATATTTATGAGAAAAAAATAGAAGAAAGAAAATATAATCAGAAAAAACAAAAAGAGAGGACATGACAAAAATGAAAAAAAGGCATGTTATGAAACCGGGCTCCGTGTCGAACGGAAGAAAAAAAACAAATCTAAAAAAGTCGGACATGGATTGCTAAAAGAAAAAAAGTAGCAACCGCATCTCTAAAAACTAAAAAAGGAATAACATAGGAAAAAGTATCAGAAAAACGAATAGCATATAGGGAAAATAATAGGAATAAAAAAATAATAGTGATTGAGTCCGTAAAATAATAGAAACTAAAACATAATAGTGATGTCCTTTGATTTGGGACTACGGACAAAACATGCAGAAAAAAAAGAAAATATGAAAGGATACAAACAGAAAGAAAGAATAGAAATAATAAACGGACAATTAAAATCCAATATATTTTGAAATCAGACTCCGACTCAATTATTGCTAGGACGCAAGCTGTGAATACCAATACATGTTGAAATTAGACACTGTCTCGATTATTGCTAGACGTAAGCTGTCTTAACTCATATGATCAGGGATCATATAAATCTGGACATGAGAAACTCCCCACAATCCGGTAGTTAGAAAGAAAGAGGTGGACGAAAAAAATAGATGGACGAAAAAAGATGGACTGAAATTTTGCCTCTTTATTATTAGATAGAGAATAGATAGAAGATATAGATATAGATATAGATTAAAAGTGTACTGTGCCAAACATAATGGGGCTCGAAATGTCTTAGCCCCAACTAGAATTGGGCCAAAGATGATATAGGCCCATTTGTAGCTGGCTGAATAGAATTGAAGTGCAAAATGGGATGTGGCCAGGCCATTACTAAGCCTCACGATAAGCTATAAGAGCAGCTCCAGGGCAACTGAAACCGAATATGCACACTGTAGCTTGCGAACCATGGTGTCAGCAACCAAAATCGGAATCCAAACCTGGTTCAGTTGCTGCGGAATTGAATGTTGGGTCAGCGTGAGCAAACATGCAGTCCATGGGCATCCTTTCCAAAAGTGCATGGGCAAAATGATGTTTTATTCAACATGAGACCCAAAAATCGATGTTTGCACAGTGAGGACCGAGCAGTGCGAAAGTGATTCAAACTCTGCTCCCATGGAGCGGATGCAACGAGCTGCTCTAACCAAACAATTTCTTATAAGCTTTACTGCCTTGTTAACGCCACATTAGATTATTGTCTCACATGGAACTACCATGGCTAATAGTTTGTGACATTTTGGCGTCGTCGTAAGATTGGTGAAAAAAATTCTATCATCATAAGATCCCTGACAAAATGGTGCAAACCGTCATTGAAGATGATTAGAGATGAAAGTTAGATGATAAACCAATATTCTTCATGCCAGTGTCACAATGATCAATGATAAAATTTTATATTACAAAAGCCTAGATTTTTTGTAGTAGAGACGGCTGATAAGATGGGGGGGGGGTGGGGGGGAGGGGTTTGCAATGTGTCTAGGTGGTCTCAGGCTAGATCTTGCATGTTGAAAGCCTAAGAGCCCATGCTATATTGTTGGTATCTGTTAATACCTACTGAATATTCCGTAAGCGCATGGATATCGTTATAGCATTTCACCTAGAGGTTTTAAATATCGTATCCACAAGAAAACGGTGAGGTTATCTACGACAGCTAACTTAACCCAGAGTAGTAACAAGATCTTAAGAAGGTTGAGAATATAGAGGAGATCGCTAAGGTTCTCACGTTCTACTCTCGATAAGCTATGTTTATATGTTCTATCTGAAAAAATTGCATAGAAAGAGCACAGGCAAAACTTTAACCTTCCTACCAATTATACTCCTGCTCGGCCTACCGACGGGATAGTGGGCTACATAGGATTCAACGGAGCTATAAAGTCACCTCCACGATGCTACCACCAATCCGGAAGATAGGGTACATCTATAAGTAATCCGAGTCTAAGCACCACGTCTATACTACGAATTATACCTTAGCCTATTGCATTAGATTAAAGCACTCAAAAGGGACTCATGACCAGAAGAACAATATAAACACTACTACGTAAAAACTTAAGCGAGGCGGCTTTTTTTAGTTAAACGAGATGGTTTTTCTAACCGCCTCGAGCGTAAAGGTCACAAGATTAATCGTGGCCTTAACCGAGGCGGTTAGGAAACCGTCTCGGTTAATGAATTAATGGAGGCGGTTATATAATGATAACCGTCTCGGTTAATGAACGTTAACCGAGGTGGTTAACGTTATTTAACCGCCTCGGTTAACTCATTAACCGAGGCATTGCTGCGCCGGGGGCATTGCTTCGGTTGGAACTGATTAACCGAGACGGTTTTTGGGCAAAACCGCCTTCGAGCTCAATTTTAAAGTGCCTTGCAAAATCTTTTGTGTAGTAGTGAAACACAATTGCTTAAAGAAAGAAGAAGATGATTACCAGAGAAATCTTAGACGTAGATTAACTTCCGCCAAGGTACAAGCTATGGAGGTAGCACCGACAGGCCGGCACCTCCTCGTAAGTCCTTCTCCTCTCTACCTCTCTATTTCTAAAGACTAGATCCTAATGAGGACTAGTCTCCTTAATTGCTAACCCTTGAGAGGTTTCTCCATTTAAGGGGCACCTCTCTGATCCTTCTTCAGAGAATATGAATTAGGGTTTCATGGGGATGCCTCCCCCTGGGGGTGTGGGCTGCTTTTATAGCCTTGGGCGATGCACGGGAGCCGTAGGATCAAACCGACATTGATGAAAGATGGAGATTCAAACTCTAAGACGGTGGAGAAACCGGGCCATCGAACCGGAGCCGATTTGGCCACTGTAGCAGACCGGCCGGTCCTTTTGACCACTGGGCCCCACCTTCAGTGGGTTGCATTCTGGGGTCTTCTAGAACCTTTCTGTGCGGGTGCCGCTTGCAGATGCGATATCTTTTCGTCCGGAACCCCAAATAAGGTAAATGATATGTCCATTTCAATCGTCTCGATGAGCTCTTCGTAATGGTGCATTCTAATCCATCATTTGAGATAATTTTATACTGCCATATTGGCCTAATTTGATAGCTTTTCTAGTATGTACCTGTAGAAACATGGATTCACCAAAACTCGTGGAATTCCGTCAGTGTAAACCCTAAGTCTATGTTGTTGATCACAAATGCATCTTTTTTGAGAGTTAGTTGATGGGTAGAATTGGTCCTTAACGACCGTCAACAACACCCCCCACACTTATCCTTTGCTAGTCCCTTAGCAAAGCTAAGCTCAGAAAAGCTATCAAAAGATATGTATAAGTTTAATCATTGTAGCTATCTTGAAGTAACTCCTTAAAAGTATCCCTAAATTCAGACAAAAGTTCTCTTCCAAGCATTGGCAATAACTAAGCTGACTTTCAAACTTACTCATATTACCTTTGACTATGGGGCTTATTAGCTCTTACTTGGGTCTTAAGTACTCGAAAGATAGAAAGATCCGGCCAAGCACTATGTCTCAAGCTCTTTGTTCAATTATTATTCTAGAGTTTTTATAGGTTTTCAAATAAAACTCAAAGTTTTCATGTATAACACTCTTAAATCTCTCAGTGTATATGGTATTTATGGATTCTCACCAAGTCAGTAATAATGGTTGCCTTTCTTCTCTTCCTATAACTAAAACTTATGTGGGGCTCATAGGTAAGAAAAAAACATGAAAGAGCAAACTTGCAATGCATATGTTGTAAAGTCAAACAATAGATCCACGGAGAAACAAGTCATACAGTTAAATCAAGAGGTCTAGGTGGGTGGATATGATGGGTATGTGGTGAAATCTAATTCTACTCTGCTCTTTGAATGCCTATCCCTCTTTTGGACTTTGAAAACTGGCCAGAGGTTATGAGCTATCTTTCTCTCTTTTTTTTCCATCAGGGAGGCGGGCATCTAAGTACCTATTGTTTTCAACACCCGGACACTTGTCCATTTTTCTCAACTCTCTTCTTTTCTTTTCTTCTTTTTTAATATCTTTTTGTATAGCTCATAGCACTCCTTTTGGCACTTGTGGATTTTGAGATATAGCAACAGGAACCTGGAGCATTTATTGAGTGGCTAATCAAATGAAAATATTTTTGGTGTTTTCTCCCAGTCTAGGAGAAAAATATTTTTTTTGGAATGGATGTAGATGGAATGGCATATTGTTGTGCCTACTCTAGTGTAGAGTAGTGCATATGGAGGTGGATCTTGATTCAAGAGCATGATAAATTTCTCACAAGGGTCACAAAAGTTGACAAAACTCAATGCATGACAAGCAGCATATATGTAGAAGTTTAACTAGTCTATCTCATCATGTTTGGTTCTAGTGGGAATGTAAGCTTTGTCATATAGGAACTCATCATAGAGAATTTTGTATTTTTTAAAAGATAAATGTCTAGAACTCTAGTGTTACTTAGAACAAAATAAATAGTAACTTAAACTTTCTCAATCTTATCAATCAAATGCCTAGACTTAGTTCAAGCATATTGTAACATCCCGAGTTTTCTAAACACCAAAAATCTAAACTTTTTAAAACTTTTCTTGTAAGGAGTGATGCATGTAGTTTCTAGGTCAAACCTCGGTCAAACGTGGGAGAAGTTTGCTAGTGAATCCTTGCATTTCATTTAGATTTGACTGCAGGAGAATGCCAGTGTTCCTAAGTTGGTTCTGAGTTCTGTGTACTTTTGGAGTTTGGAGTGCATAAGTCCATAGCAAAGTCTCTCTAAAATCGTTTTTCTCAATCCCCCTCTAAGCCTCCATGGAAACTCTCTCTCAATTTCCCCATTTGAATCCACCTCTAAATTCCTTGGCAAAAGATAAAGCACATATCTCTAAGGTGGAAAAGGAGAAAATCCTTTTTATCCAAACCCTCTCTCTAAATTTCTTCTAAACTCCCTCTTAGATTTTATTCCAAAATCCTTGGCATAATAGAAAAGTTCTCCCTTCCTCCCTTGGGCCGAAACCCTCACTTCCTCCTCCCCAGTCCCTCCTGTCGGCCTGCTTGCTTCCCCAGGCAGCCCACTCGGCCTCCCTCCATCCCGAGCAGGCCCACGCACGCACCGCAGCGGCCTAGTTGGCCCCCGCGCGCGCCTCCCAAACCCCGGGCCTTGACGGCCGCCGCCCCGGGACTTGTGCCACCGCGCCTGCGCATCCCCGCGACCGCGCCCGACCTCCGTGCCGCGATGCATGCCGCGTGTCCCGAGGTGTGCACGGACGTCGAGGATGGCGCATCTGCTCGGGAGCCCTAGCCGCGCCCTGTATAAATGGGAGCCGCAGCTCCTTCCTTCTCTGTTTCCTATCCGCCGCCGCCGCTCCTCTTCCTCATGCCACCACTCTCCTTCCTCTCGCACGCAGCCACCGGCGCCGCCGCGGGACGCGGCAGCGCCAAGCCACCGCCTGTCTAGGCCGCGCCGCTCACGGCGCCCGCGGCCATCCTCGCCAAGCCGCTGTTGCGGCTTGGCGTGGGTCCTACCGCGACGTCGTGCACGTCACCTTCGCCGAGCACCGAGCGCTGGCGAGCCCACGGTGTCGCAAGAAGGGCTCCGCTTCGTGCCCTGCTCCAAGCGCGCCGCCGCTGGAGCCGCTCAGTGCCAACCGCCACCCTGCGCCTCCCCGCTCCATCGCGCGACCACCCTGCGGCGACGGCCGTGCCTGGGTCCGTCGCGAGCGTCGCCACGCTACGGCTTGGCGCGGGCGCCTGCTGTGCCCCGCCACGCGCACACGGCCGCTCGCGAGCGCGCCACGCCGCGTCGCGGCGTCGGCCGGTCGGGCTCCGCCTCGGCTCGTCTGCCCTGCCGTCGCCTGCGTCGCGGCCACCGCTCTGCCAGATCGTCGCGCGCCACACACCTCGGCGCGCTCGCCGTCACCTAGCCGGGCGACCTTGCCGCCAAGCTACAGCGCGTGCGCGTCCATAGCGCCACGCGGCTCCACTCCGCCCACCTCCTCGCCCGACACCTACTCAAATGCACCCAGCGTCGCGCCGCCCTCGTCGGCCAGCGGCGCCACGGGCCGGCTCCTCGATGCTCCGACGCGCGCCCCATTCGGTTCTCGGCTGGCGTCTGCCTTCTTTGGACCCATCCACGCCTCGAGACGTCACCGGGCCACGGCCACGCTCCCCAGCCACTTGCAGCCCGGCCCTGCGCCGTCCGGCCCGGCCGTAGCCTCGGTCAGGCTGCGACCACCTGCGGTGGCTCGCTGGTAGCAGCAGGTCGAACAAAGCCGGCCAGCCAAGGCGCTGCTGCTGCTGCTCCATGACGCCCTACCACCTTGCTGAACCCTCTCTGGTACCGCTGGTGAGCTACCATGGCCTAAGACCCCACCTTTCTCTCTTCCCGTCGACGTTTGGACTGAGACCGGCCTTCGTGCCGCTGTTCTTCACCTCTGCAGGGAAGCCGATCACCCTCCGCCGCCTTGCTGCTCGTCCCGGCCAAACCTGGCCTTCTCTGGCCAGTCGCAGCCACCGCTGGCCAGGCTGCAGCCAGGCGCAGCCAGCCACGGCCAGCCGCTGTTAGCCAGCAGCAAGCCCCAGCTGGCCATAGGTGGCCAGAGCTGGCCAGACGTGGCTGCAGCAAGCCGCTGCTGGCCACCAGCCTCCTACCACCTCTGGCGGCGCTCCATGGAAGTCCCATCGGCTTCGCCTTCTTTCCCCGCCAAGGTTGAACCCCCGAAACCCCGCCGACGCCACCCTCGACGTCGGCAAAGCCCTTGTTTTTCATACCATATTCTCACATGTCGCATATCCTCTACTTATACATATATCTATCTATGCCTGTGCCGCGCCTTCGAGCCGGTTCTCTCTCATGCTATGGATGTGTGCTACCCCGAGTGGTCGATATCTTGTGTTCGCTGTGTTTATATGGTGTATGCTTGTCTGTGGACTGAGCCTTCGAACCGGCTGAGAGAGTGACGTGTTCGATCGTGCGATCGCGGGTTCGCCTCGCTATGGTCGTATCGTCGAACATGATCCCTCATCTCGTGTTTAGTTAGCTCCATAGTACTACGATCGCTAGCAACCCTATTCGACCCTTGGACGTGGTCGCCGAAGGCTCGACTCGATGTGGATATCACCCGTACACGGCGAGCCTTCGTGACTTAGTCCGGTGGGAGGCGAACTAGGAAACGGCGATCATGGGATGACAAGAGCCAACCCGTGAAGGTAGAGCTTATGGACGCGAGTTAACTTGCCATGATCATGGGGCTCTACCTCTTTTCTTTTCCCCTTTCCCTTCTTTCGCTCTTTACCAGTCACCTTGTATGCTTGCACCACCTAGACCATAGTGTTCCTTTGGACCTAGCGGTGACAACCGCATCACTCAAGCCGTGGGGATAACCTAGTGCCGACACGGTGCATGGTTGTGGTGCCCTACGAGTTGGTGTGATCTGTGGAACCGTGCGAGACTTAGGTCTCTTTTCCTTCAACCACCGTCCACTACCATGACAGCTAGGTTGGGGGAGCACAGGACCGTTCTATTCTTTTGCTCACTTCGATTCTCGCTAATCCAGTAGGGCGTGGATCGAATCTCTTGTTCCACCACCTTCAATTAGTGACTATCGCCATGTCATGTGGACCGAAGTGCCGTGGAACCAGAGTCTCCTTTTCTCACTTATCTGGGTTGTTGGTGTTCTTTATTTGCCACTAGTTCCATTCCTTTGATTCTCATCGATCGCAATGGTGAGTGGATCAAAGGGGGTGGACCTTATTTTCCCTCTTTGGTTCTTTCGTGCTTGAGCCCTAGTATGTTTGTACCTATTGAGATCGTGGCATTCCTTGGGCTCTCACGGTGACAACCGCACCGCTGAGACCCCAGAGAATGCCTTAGTGCATATAGTGCACCTTGGTCGAGGTACCGTACAAGTGCTTTAGGCACTTGTGATCTCTTGTGGATCGCTCCTCTCCGATACCTCGCCTTTTGCCATGGCATGTGCATTGGAAGGGGTAGACCACCGCTCCCTCTCTTTTCCACCTTCTATTTTTCCCGCCAGCCCATTCTGTTCGATCCCGTCTTAGCCATGACGATTGGATCAAAGACCAGACTATCTCTTCTAGTTAGCAAAGCTATGGTCTATGTCTCATTCTCGGACCGTGTGAGTCGACCCAATCGACCGTTGGAAAAACCATCCTCACTGAGGATGTGACCGAGGCTACGACATGGACATGCCCAGCTAACCCTCCTCTCTTCCCCTGTTGTGCTACTCTCTTCTCGGCTTTCGACGTTGTTGTGACGTGCGGGTCGAGAGGATCGGTAGCCGCCCCTCGGTTGTTCATGCTTCAGTCTCTTTTTCTACCATCGCTACCATGACGGGTAAGCCAAGGAGCCCGGAACCAAGTCACAACCCTTTGGTTTTGGTGTTACTTGCTCTTTCCTGATTCTTATCTAGTGGTTATGGCTTCCGGGTTAGAGGCTACAAGAGACAAACCCTGTTGTTCCTATTTCCCTTTCCCTCTTGCTTGTGATCCTCTGGTCCCCGCCAATTTCCATGACGTTCGGATTGTGAGGCCACAAGCCATGGTGTTTGTTTAAGTTGAGTTAGGATCAAGGCTTCTTCTCTTGGAGCCGTACAGGTCGACATGGTTGACCCGGGACGTACTGGCTATTTCGAGGCCTCGATCCGAGCTTATGCTTAACAAACAACCACTTCTGTTTGTTTGGAGCCTGAGGATTGGACACTCTCCACGAGGGCTAAGTCTTTTCAGTGTTTATTTGGAGTTGTGGTTCCTTCTGTATCTTGTTGCCTTCTGGGGAGTACTGTACTTTGGTTAGGGATTGATTGCTCTTTTGCTTGTTGTCGCTATACCGAGGTAGTTGCATCTCGATGATGATGGAAGGATCAGAGATCCGATGGAAGGAGGAGGCGTGAAGGGCAGCTGGATATGGATGACTACGGATTGTTGTAAACAGGTGCCACATCCCACCCAACCTCATAGAATCCTATTAGGCATGCAATATATAGCCACTAGCGCTTTACTTTATGCAAATGAACTGTGATAGGATGCATGGTAGATTGCTCGATAAGCCATTACCTTGACATAACCTTTCCCCTGCACACCCGCTGCTAGGATAGACACTCGCCTACTTCATGATACTTGCTACACACTTACACTATGCTTATACATGCTTGTGTGTGGTTAAGGCACGTGGTGCCGTAAACTGGATAACTGGGTATAACATGGGAGAGATCTTGGTGTGTGTCTTGGGTGTGTGGTGAGGGTTGTGTCGACTGGACAGGATCTACGACGAGTCAGGGGACGAGTCTTGCCGTGTGAGTGTGATCCTAGGCACTCCCTATATGAGAGAGTACCTGTGGTGGGTACATGTGATGTGAGCAGATTCCAGGGAGGAGTGTCTTTGTGGGACGAATCCCTGGAATGGAGGTGCCGTCGAGGCACGGGGCATCGAGCCCCATGTGAAGATATCTTGTCCAGTCCTTCTAAGGACTGATTGGGCGAGGATGCGGTTCATGGGACCTTTTCGTACACACCACTCATTCCTGATGGGCGGGAAACAACTTGACGGCTAGCTGGCCCCCTGCCATTACTACTAGTTTGGTAGGTGATAGTGTAGGGAGGTACGGGTGCCGAGACCCACACCCTCCTGAGACAACGTGGAACCCTCAGGGATCCGGTGCCACGTCTCACAGTCTCAGCGTGCCGGTGGATCTCCGGGATGCCCTAGAGCTGAGTGGTAGGGTGGCATCGGGCCAGTTAGGCGGCAGCTTGGTATCAGCCTAGACGAGGCATCGTCGATGATGGCGATCTTGTGGTTCCAGATGTACAAGCTCTGCAGAGTTACTAAATCTATACGTATAGCCGTGTCCCCGGTACGGACATTCCCATGAGTTACCATATGTTCGTTATAGTGAGAGGTATCCAATTCTTTTCTCCCCCTGGGTGTTGTTGGATTCCGGCTTAGGCCGTTGAGGCAAGGAGGAGCGGGAGTCTTCCTTGCCGTCTAGAGAGTGAGAGTGTGGTGAGATGTGTGGACATGGATGTGGATGTGGATGTGGATGTGGATGGGATGGACGGATGTGTGGATGAGATGGGTTAAAACTTGATGAACTATATTATATTTATTTTATGAATTTGCATAGGAAAACTACAGCCAAATATAGGCCTTTTCCTCTACCCTTGCATTCCATTTACTACATAGCAAAGCAAAGCATAGGGTGGGAGCTAGTGGCCAGTACAAATCATACTGATAGAGTTGAGCAGATTTGGTACCCGAGGATGACTACGACGATTATGGAGCTGAAAGGACTAGGTGGTCTCGTTCCTACACTCAAGTTTGGTTAAGGAGATCAAGTCTACGCCCGCTGATACTCTACCCCAACTCTGATGATTCTCCACGAAGGAGGAGCCTTCACCCGCTATGACGCTACGTCTACTCTGATGTTGATCCGTGTGTGTGTCTATCGCTAGAATATGATGTACTTAGGTGTGTTACAAGTGTTGTAATACTCTAAAATCTGTATCTTTCATGATGTATGAACTGTGGTATCAACTGTATCCAATGTACTCTGTGGATTTCCCTTCGAGGAAATCATGGGTTGTTTCACATATGCAACCTATAAATTTCAAGCTCAAAGCAAATCTTTATGTCAAAATAGTTGGAGCTAAAACTTGGGAAAACTTATGTCTAGACACTAGGTACTTTAAAGGTGTTGTAACAGAGCAGCTTATTATTATTTTAGATCATCTCAAGAGCTTTATTTTTATTGACTCTATCTAGACAAATATTTTTATTTGTTTTTTCATTTTTCAAGACTCATACTGTATAAGACTCTAAGGACTACAAGCGTGGACCTTTATATGCCCGCATATTTATGGTATTTTTCAATTTTATGACCGACTCAATAATCGCGTAGGTACACTTACCTAGATATCTAGGGGATGCCTTCTCCCAAGCTAGTTGTTGTCGTGGTTGAGAATTGAAGCTGAGTGATCCTCGTTGAGGGGCTCATGCTTAGAAGAGCAAATGTAGCCAAGAATCTTGATCTCATCCAACAAGAAGTTGCTTTCCTTTACATAGTGATTAGCTGTGTGCTGGAAAGGTGTACTTCGAGTGATGATGATGAAGATGCCTAGGTGGACTTGCTCTTAGAGTCATCCTGTAGAAAACTCATATAAAAAACTAAAATTCATGGAACAGATTAGGATAAACAGTTAGTGGTTAGCCGTTCGACAATTGGTTGTTGTAGAGGTTTCAAAGTATATTTCCATTGTAGCAGAGTTATAGCAGGATGCCCATATAGTATTTTTTGACTTTCTATTTTTGTTATGCAGGAAAGAAAACATGTATGCATAATATTTTTGTTATTTTTATGCCACCACGGTGAAGACCCCTATAGGCTTTTATACACCATGGGACTATTCACATGGGGCTTTAAGTTTTATGATGCATGAATGCAGTCAGATGAGTGCATGATTATTTTGGTTCTTTTTTATGCAATATTGGAAAGTAAACATGCTAACAAGAAAATAAATCATGCAATGTAAGAAAGCAAATGTGTATAACTATCAATATTACCTCATGACAAGGGTTCAGAGTCTAAAGTCCTCTAGACAAGACTTCTTCCTTCTTGTTGATTCCTCCAGTGTTGACATGGCATGGAGTTTCTTTGGTTGGGTACATGGGAGTGCTTCTTCTCCAAGCTAGCTCACTTGGTGAGGATAAAAGATTTTTGTGATGATGTCCTTGATGATGGTCTCATCTTCTTCTACCAAGCCTATCTTGGTTTTGAGTTTTATTTTTGCTTTGACAGGTCCAGGACCCTTCACTTATATAAAGTAGGGAATTAACTCCCCCATACTTGGATTGAAGTGTGTCTTGCTCATAGAGACAAGGTAGAGATCAAGTGCATAGGCTCTGTTAGTGGGAAAACACCAACAGAACCAAAACTTTTATTCTACTCCTCTAACCTTAGTTATATTGAATAAGATGTGGTTCATGTTATGTGTATTGTTCATTCTTAGTATGAGTGGTAGGATCTAAAGGTTGAGCATGAATGTAACGTTTAAGTTCATAGGGCTATAAGAGTTGAAAAGCTTAACCCAAGGAAGGATTGTCTATCTCTATATAATATATCAGTTTTTACATAATTATGACTATCATATTCCAAGCATAAGATGTACAACTTTTTTTTGCTCATATAGTTAAGACTATGAGATCAAGAGAGTGATGCTATGAACAAGTTTAAAGAATTTAAACATGTTGAGTTAATCAGGATCGATCATAAATAATTCTTGCTCATACATGTTAGGTTCTCTTTTTATGTTCATACCAGAATCAAGAAAAAGCTTTGTAAGTAGTGACCATTTATCTTTGGATGTTACCTTTATCATCTGAGTGTGATGACTCCCTATGACAAAGAGTAGATGATTCTTGATGGTGCTTTTCTTTTGTTTGATGTTCTTCTTATTTGGTCATCCACACATCTTGAGTTGTTCATAGTGCCTCTTGTTTTCTAGCTGGTCTTCCTTCTCATTGTTTGTCATGCCATCTTTAATCTTGCTATTTTGGGTTTCTATCTTAATCTTTGTCTTATTCCTGCATAGGATTAGTGGACAACATATACCTGAAGGAAAATACCAATTTGGATAGGAGATTGTTGTCCTAAACTATGTGCATAAGCAGGGCTCATGGCAAAGGTAACTTGCAACTGAAGATGAAGTGAATGATCTTTGATACTTACAGTTCTTCCATCAATGATGAATGAGCTATGTCTTCATTGTGCAAAGTTATTAGAGTTCACCACGCGCCTTACTTCGTCTCTTTTGATTTCAATTCATCTCTTGACTTACCTAGATTGGATTTGAGAGTTTCTTGTAGGGGTTAGTCCAATAAAATGTCCAATGTCTACACAAGCACTTTTTAGTTCAATAACCAAACTAGACTCTATTTCTAATTTGATTAAGGTAGGCTATTTAACTTAAGCACCATGCTTAATTTAAATGCCTATAGAAGTATGTGCAGTACTTCCAAACTAAAATTTACTAGGCAGGCAAAGGTAGCATAAAAGCATTGTAGAGATTTATTCAAATAGAGATGAGAGAGCATGATTATTATCTAGCAAATTGAGCATAGCTTAAAGGTAAAGATAACCAAGATCAGTAACATGGCATATGATTTTTTAGAAAAATTTATCTCCCACATTTGAATTCTTGTAAGACAAGATCAAGGTGGCATGGATGTGATCTAATGTTGTATGATAATTGGTTGGACATACCTTGAACCATCATTCTCTATTATTTTTTCTTCAAACCTGAAAAGGTTAGAGACAAAGATACCCGAAGGAATATTTTCACAATTACATCTTTATCTTCAAGAGAACTCAAAGGTGAAAGTTTATGTTTCCACCGAAAGCGCTAGCGTTTGGTCAAAAGCTTATTTTTGGGAAGCCTCAACACTGTGCTTTAAGATGGTGAAGTTGCTTTCCCTCCAACATCAATCTTTCTATACCTACCTCAAGATTCTCACATCGAGATCTGTAATATTTATGATAAACATATGCATCTACAACCACCCTTTTAAAAAGTTTTAGGATCAACAAGAATAAGGGGGTTGAAGATCTCGTTTGAAGCCACGGTAGGGGGACCAATTGACTCATAAGATTTCTCATATGAGCATAGATTTGATGGAATCTTTATGAACATGCTCATTGATGTTATCTTCCTCCAAAGTTGACTCTTTATAAATATCTATAGGCGAAAATATTGTCTCTTTTATTCCATGTCTATGACATTCATTAGTCATTTTATGGTTCAGAATTTTCTTAGAATTGACAGCACTCAAATTGGTCTCGTCCAGACTTGATTGAGTTATGTTTTTAACGGGAGTTGTCTTAAACTCACCATTAGAAACTAGGTCAAGCTTGGATTTAATTGAGGCTTCTTCCTTATCCATCCATTCTACATATTTCAGCCATTATCGTAGCATTTCTTGGTCATCCATATGGTCTTTATGACTCCTATGATTAGGTTGTCTTGGCAGATCTCTAGGGTCATTATGAGACTTTGGAGAACGAGTATCAAAGGATTTTTTAAGGGTTAAGGATAGGTTTAAAGATGGGTTGCGATGAAGCATCTAATATGGTCATAGAAGGGGAGAAGATAGGATTCACTTCAAAATGATTTGTCTCTCCTTCTATGACATCGCTATTCATCCCATCCTCAAATTATTCCCAAACAGAATGCTTTCTAAGAGGTTCCTTCTTGAGAAAAAGTGAATTATATGTACTCAAAAGGCTCTTATAGGACTGATAGCGTATGCTTTTCCCAAAATCTTCTTCTGAAAGGTTAACCTTGTTATCAAAAGAGATTTCCAAAGGTTGAATTTTGTTGGTATTTCTTATGCACAATTAAAATATAAAAGATTCTGCAAGCGCACAGAACACCATTGTAGCATTTTACCAGGAGTATTGCAGGTATCGTTATTTATATTTTATCACTGGAAAACATTGGATAAAGATATTGATAGTTCACCATCATGCATCTACTAACTTAATACACCAACTAGACTAGAGTAGGGTTAAAGGGTAGATGATAGGAATTATGTATATATGGCACACATGGGAGAATTTCATAATAAAAGAGTAGATAGGTAAACCGAGAGGACAATGGAAGAGCTCAAGGTTTCTAAATACTTATCTATTACTTTAGTTCTATATAACTAATTCATGGTAGATAAAACAATCACACAATAATACTTTGGAGCAGTAGTACCTTTCCAACTCTTGAATAAGACTAGAAAGAATTTAGTTGGGGAAGGCTGCCTAAAGCTCTACAAAACACCAACTTCGACATGGTGGAATACGAAGGCCTAACAGAGCTGTCACCTCTAGGACTACCACAACTAACCATAAGAATTGGGTGCAATCTCAGATAACCTATAGCCTAGACTCTGTGTCTATACTATCGATTACTACCATAGTCACAATTGACAACTAGAGCACCTAATATAGGCGGAAATCCTATGCTAAAGTATAACAACTATACTAAACAATCAAATATAATGCATTAAAGTAAATAGAGAAGATAGAATATATTAAAGTATAAGTCTTACAAGAATAGATATAAAAGCATACCAAAGCTCTGAAGACTTCTCCAGATCTAGAACCCAGGCGTAGCTCCATTAACTCTCAACTAGAACTAATATACTATATTGGAAAGTCTAGCCCTAATTCTTTAGAGGTGAGAGATCATCCTTTTGAGAGATGCCTCTGCATCTCCATAATAATGTGGTGCCCCCAGGGAGGGGGTCTGGCCCTGTATTTATTGCCCGGTGGGAGAAACGTGAGCCCTTGGATCAAACCGACTTAAGGTACGGTGGAGATGCGTCCTTGAAGGCGGGGGAGGAAGCTTCCAGAAGATGAAGGCAAGAGGCCGTAGGGGGGTGCCGGCCGGCCCAAGAGGAAGTGCCGGCCGGCCTGGGCCCAAGCCCATCTGGGCTCTGCTTCGACGGCGTGTTTTCTTATCCCTTTTAGGGCCCAATGGCTCATGTTTCGATGTGGAGTTGATATCTTTTGATTCTGAACTCTGAATATAGCAAATGATATATCCGTTTCGATCGTCTTGACGAGCCCGTCACAATGGTGCAGTCCAATTCTTTATTTGAGATACTTTTATTTGATGAAAAATTATATACTTCTGCAACACTAAATAAGAATACCAAAACTCATGGAACTCGTTAGAATCAAAAACTACAACTAGGCTTTGTAGTTCATTTTATATCATTTTATATAATAGTTGAGGATTATATTTGATGTTTAATGACTATCAATAAGTTCCTCCAAGTTTAACCTTTCCTGATCCCTAGCAAAGCTAAACTTAGAAACTGCTATTGATATCCATATGTTATTAGCAAATTTCTTGTAGCCCCTCAAAATATACCTGTATTCAGAAAAAATTCTTCTCTAAGTTAAGCAAAACTGAGCTAACATTTAAACTTACTCATATTACCCTTGACCATGGGCTTCTTAGCTTTCACTTGGGTCTTGAGCAATCGAAAGACAGAAAGATTCAGCCAATCACTATGTCTCAGGCTCTTCATTCAATTATCATTCTGGAGTTTTTAGATTTTTTTTAAAATAAAACTTAGAGCTTTCTTTGTATGACACTCTCAAATCTCTTAGTATATGTAGTATTTATGGATTCTCATCAAAGCAGTAATGATGTTATGCCTTTCTTTTCTTCCTACAGCTAAGGCTTATGTAGAGCTCATAGGTATGGAGAAAACATGAAAGAGCATACTTGCAATGCATATAATGTAAAGTCAAATAATGGATCCACAGAGAAATAAGTCATGCAATCGAATCAAGATGTGCAAGTGTATAGATATGGTGGATATTTGATGGAAGTGGTGAAACCTAATTCTATTGCTCCTTGAAGACATATCTCTCTTTTGAATTTGGAACTTGGCTAGAGGGTATGAGCTATCGTATTCTTTTCTCTCTTTCTTTCTTCTTTCTTCTTTTTTCAGGGAGGTGGGCATCTAAATACCCATTGTTTTAATATTTCGAACACTTGTCCTTTTTTACTAACTCCTTTTTTTTCTTTTCTTTTTTTTAGACTAACTTTTGCATAGCTCACACCTTCTTTGGCACTACAGATTTTTGAGAGATAGCAACAAGAACTTGGAGCATTTATTCGATGGCTATCCTAAAGGAATGTTTTTAGTGTTTACTCCCAGTATAGGAGCAAAATATTTTTGGATGGACAGAATGGAATGGCATGTTGTTGCGCCTACTCTAATATAAGGTTTGTCATACAAGAGCTCATCATGTAAGGTTTTGTATTTTTTAAAACAAATCTCTAGAACTCCAGTGTCACTTAGAACAAGATAAACAGTAGCTCAAACTTTTCAATCATATCAATCAATCACCTAGAATTAGCTCAAGCATATGCAACCCATAAGTTTTAGGCTCAAAGTAAATCTTCATATCAAAACAGTCTAAACCAAAACTTGAGAAAACTTAAATCTAGCAACTAGGCACTTTAAGAGCTATCACTTTTGTCTTTTAAGATATAACTAGACACTCATTTTTATTTGGTTTTACATTTTAAAGACTCATAGAGACTCAACAAACATGGACCTTCATGTGTCCATATATTTTTGTCTTTTTTAGATTTTCTTATGATACTATGGTAAACCTTTATGTGCTCATATATTTTTAGTATTTTTATGACTATAAGACAGACTCAATAATTGTGTAGGCATACTTACTTGATAACTAGGGGATGTCTTCCTCTAAGCTAGTTGTTGTTGTGGTTGAGCATTGAAACTGAGTGATCCTCATGGAGGAGCTCATGCTTATGAGAGCAAGTGTTGCCAGGGACATCTTGATCTCATCCCTCGAGAAGTTACTTCCTTCACATAGTGGGTAACCGTATGTCGAGAAGGTGTACATCGAAGAGTGAAGATGAGGGCCCCTAGGAAACTAGCTCTCGGAGTGATCCTGCAGAAAGCTCTCACAAAACACCAAAACTTATGGAATGGATCAGGATAAAAAGATTAATGGTTAGCCGTTTCGAGGATTGGGTGTTATGGAGATTTAAAAATATTTTCCATGTGGCAAGGTTACAGCAGGATGTTCATGTAGTATTTTTGGATTTTCTATTTTTGTATACAGAAAAGAAAAACATGTATACATGATATTTTTGATATTTGTATACCACCACAGTAAAAACTCCTACAGGCTTTTATACCGCAAGGGATTCTCATGGGGCTTCAAGTTTTAAAGATGAATTCAGCCCAATGCGCGCCTATATATTTTTGTTTGTTTTCTATGCAATACTAAAATAGAAAAGTAAATATGCTAAAAAGAGAATAAATCATGCAATGCAAGAAAGTAAACATGGATAACTACCGATGTTATCTCTCAGCGAGGGTTTGATGTTTTGAGCCCTCCGAACTAGACTCCTCCTTATAGTTGTTCATTAGTCGAGTACTTCGGTTTGCTCCTAAGGATTAGGATTGAGGTGGTGTCTCCACTAGTGGCGCTTCCAATGGTGGTCCCACCTTCTTATTTTCTTTTTTTGTAGAATCTCGAAGCCAATCTTATATGCATCATTGTTATTGGTTTAGAACTTTCACTTGTAGAATTTGGGAAATCTCCCCACACTTTGCTTGAAGTGTATTCTACTCATAAAGACAAGATAGAAATCAAGTGCATAGGCTCTGCTGTTGGGAATGCACCAGCAGGACCAGAAATTTATTCATTCTCTAACCTTAGGCACAATAACACTGACGTTGTTCACATTGTTCATTTATAACATGAGTGAGAAGATCATAAGTATAAATATGGCATTTAAATTTATTAGATAAAGGAGTAGAGTTGCTTAACTTATGAAAGGATTGTTCTTCTTTATAAGTTATAAAGATTAACATGATGACTATCATCTTCCAAAGATAAGATATATAATATTATAAGTCATTTGGTTAAGACTGAGATCAAGAAAATGATGCTATGATGTGTACTCCAAGATCAAGAGGGAATAATGACCAGTTACCTTTAAGATGTTATCTTTATTACTGGAGCGTGATGACACTATGTGGCAAAAGGTAGATTGAATCTTAATGGTCTTTTCCATCCTTGCATCTTGAGTTGTTCATTAGCATCTTGTCTCATATATTGTACTCCTTTCTCACTCTTCCAAATTCTATCTATCATTATTTCTTCTCTTATGTCTTGCAGGATGATTAGTCCACTATCACGGTGAAGTGTAGAAGGTGTTGAATTGTTCTTTCATCTATTTCTTTCCATCTTGGTCCTTTCTATACACTTGTTCTCCTTTCTTTGTTTTAAACCATGATCAGACATTTATTCTTTCTTTCCTGCAAAAGTGTTAGTGGACACATACCTGAAGGATTGCAACAAGTTTGGAATATGGTTTATGGTCCATAATTTTATGTGGATTTCTTCTATGCTAATGAAAGGATGGGCTTTTAGGATTACTTTAGCATAGATTTCTTTTAAAAAATTTTGTTGGTAGCTGTATTTTTTTATGGTTCAAGGCAAAGATAACCTGCAACAAAGGATTAAGTGCATAAACTTTGATACTTACAGTTCTTCCATGGACAATGAGCTATGTCTTCCTTTTGTGCAAAGTTATATTGGACTTCATTATATGACTTATTCATCTCTTGATGTGAGTTCATCTCTTGACTTACCCAAATTGAATTTGAGAGTTTTCTGTAGGGGTTAGTCCAACAAAATATCTAATGTCTACTACAATAATTTCTAGTTCAATAATCAAACCAAACTCCATGTCTAATTTGATTAAGGTTGGCTATTTAACCTAAGTGCCATGCTTAATTTAAAAGCCTATGAAAGTATGTGCGGTACTTCCAAACCAAAGCATACTATAGCAAACAAAGGTAGCATGAGAACTCATAGAGATTTACTCAAACAGAGACGAAGGCATGATCATGGTAAGCAAATTTTTTTTGTTTTTAAGTAGAAATGCAAGTGACATGCATGTGTGCAACGAACTAAACATGCTATGAATTTGATATAAGATAAAGTAGATGCATGGATCATTTAAAGTAAACATGCAGTGGAATGCAACGGATAACTACTCATCAAATTTTAAGTCCATGAGCAAGACTTTCTTACCTTTCTTGATCATACTTACCATGAATCACAATGAAATTTATGAGTTATGCAGCGTCCATGTTCGTCACATATGATAAACCTTGAATTCATATGATGATGACTTTTCTTCTCTAATCTACACATGGTTAGAATAATATATATGTTTATATAAATCTGTGAGATTACAGGGCTTCATTGTTGATGGATCATGAATGTTCAGGCACCCTGAGTTCTTCAATATCTCCCTTGTCTTATTCTTGTGGAATTTCGTTAGAAGGTTGAGACGGTTGATATCCACTACTACAGAACAGACCTTTGGTCACTTGACCAACAATAGTCTCAGCCCAATTAGCGTCTGGGACAAAAACATCTTTAGTCCCGGTTGGTGACACCAACCGGGACTAAAAGTCCCCTGCCCAACGGCTATGGTGTCAGGATTCTGCAGAAGGGACCTTTAGTCCCGGTTCCAGTCACCAACCGGGACTAAAGCCAAGCCTTTAGTTCCGGTTGCTGTTACCAACCGGGACTAAAGTCTTTTGTCCCGATTCCAATCACCAACTGGGACTAAATGGTGGACTTTAGTCCCGGTTGTTGACTGGAACCGGGATTAAATGTCCTTCCACATATTTGAACTCTTCTTCTTCCCCTGGCCGAGCCCGAGCTTTACTCTTTTGATGTGTTCTTCATTTGTTCTTGCTTGTTTTTGCTCTCATCTCCGGCTATTGATTCATTTCATCATTTCTACACCGTCATCGACTTGTTAAGAGGTCACTACCTTCATCATCTCAACATTTAGCAGTGGCATACGTCATTTCCTAGTGTTATATATGTTTTTTTTATTTTATGAATTCTACGATATTTTAAACTCCAATCACTTGATTGTTTAAATATTTGAATGATAGCAACTACAATTAGTTCTCTAAAAATTAACTTTTTGTTACTATTATGTCTACCACATTTAATGGTTTAGTTAGAGAAATAGTGATATTAGAGTTTTTTATTTTAATGAGTTTAGAAAAAAATTAAAAACTTATAATACTTTAATTTCTATATAAAAAGCTAGAAAAATACCACATTTCATGCATACCACATTTCATGATTAGTTAGAAAAATAGAGAAATTTTATGTTTTTTTAATTTTGCTTATTTAGAAAAAATAGAAATAGAGAATTTTAGGTTATTTGTTACTTTAATTTCTGTATAAAAAATTAGAAACTTATAATACTTTAGTTTGCAATTTGTGACCGAGTTAATTAGTTAATTATAACTAGTATGCATACCACATTTCATGATTAGTTACAAAAATAGAGAACTTTAGTGTTTTTTAATTTTGCTTATTTAGAAAAATTAGAAATAGAGAATTTTAGGTTATTTGTTACTTTAATTTCTGTATAAAAAATTAAAAACTTATAATACTTTATGTTGCAATGCAGACAATGACACGTCATTGGATTTACAATGCCGATCGCCGCCCCAAAGAATTCATTGATGGTGTGCATTATTTCTTAAGAGTGGCCGAGGAAAACAAGCGGGATGGATTCATATGTTGCCCATGTGCCTTGTGTCAGAATTTAAAGGAATATTCTAACTCGAGAAGTATTCACTCACATTTGTTGAAGTCGGGTTTCATGCCAAACTATATTTGTTGGCCCAAGCATAGAGAAACCGGCATAATGATGGAAGAAGGTGAAGAAGAACAATTGGAGCCTGACGACATTATTGCTCAATATGGTGACTTCAATGATACAGCAATGGGAGAAGCTGAAGAAGAGGGAGGTGCAGAAGGCACACCTGCTGAAGATGATGCTCTTGGTGATGTCATTCGTGATGCACAGAAAGATTGCGAAAGTGAAAAAGAGAAGACAAAGTTTGACCGCATGTTAGAAGATCACAAGAAATTACTATACCCATCCGCCCAAGATGGGCAAAAAAATTAGGTACAACACTGGAGTTGTTAAAATGGAAGGCACAGATAAGGCATTTGGGCAATTACTGAAGATCCAAAAAAAGATGCTTCTAAAGCCAAATGAATTGCCCGGCACTACGTACGAAGCAAAACAGGTCGTCTGTCTTTTAGGATTAGAAATCCAGAAGATACATGCATGTCCTAACAACTGCATCCTGTACCGTGGCAAGGACTACGAGAATTTAGATGAATGCCCCGTATGTAAAGCATCACGGTATAAGATCAGGCGAGATGACCCTGGCGATGTTGAGGGGGAAGAACGTCCCAGGAAGAAAATCCCTGCAAAGGTTATGTGGTATGCTCCTATAATATCACGTCTGAAACATCTTTTCAGAAACAAGGACCATGCAAAGTTGTTGCGGTGGCACAAAGAAGACCGTAAGGTAGACAATATGTTGAGACACCCTGCTGATGGGTTCTAGTGGAGAGCAATAGACAGGGAATTTCTAGATTTTGTAAAAGACACAAGAAACTTAAGGTTCGCTTTAAGTACGGACGGTATGAATCCTTTTGGTGAGCAGAGCAGTAGTCATTGCACTTGGCCTGTTACTCTATGTATCTACAACCTTCCTCCATGGTTATGCATGAAGCGGAAGTTCATTATGATACCGGTGCTCATCCAAGGCCCAAGGCAACCGGGCAATGACATCGATGTCTATCTAAGGCCATTAATTGAAGAACTCCTACTTTTATAGAGCCAAACAGGTGTTCATGTGTGGGATGAGTACAAACAGGAACACTTTGACCTGTGAGCACTATTGTTTGTGACGATCAATGATTGGCCTGCTCTAAGTAATCTTTTAGGGTAGACAAATAAGGGATATAATGTATGCACACACTGTTTTGATGAACTTGGTAGTATATATTTGAAAAAATGTAGAAAGTTCATGTACCTTGGGTATCATCGATTTCTTTCTATGAATCACCCAGTTAGAAAGAAAGACAAACATTTTAAAGGTAAGGCAGACCACCGATGCAAGCCTCACAACAGAACTAGAGAAGATGTATTTGAGATGGTCAAGGATGTGAAAGTAGTCTTTGGTAAGGGACAGGGCAGCCAACCAGTTCTAAAAGATGCAGCGGGTCACACACCCATGCGGAAGAAGAAGTCAATATTTTGGGAGCTACCCTATTGGCAAGTCTTAGAGGTCCGGAATGCGATCGACGTCATGCACTTGACAAAAAATCTTTGTATGAACCTTCTAGGATTCATGGGTGTGTATGGAAAGCCTAAGGATTCACTTGAAGCACGACAAGACTTGCAGCGCATGGAAGAACGAGAAAACCTACATCTAGAGAAGACAGATGATGGACGCCATTATTTAAGACCTGCTAGCTATACTCTTAGCAATGGAGAGAAAGAAATCATGTTTGAGTGTTTAAGCAGTATCAAGGTCCCATCTGGATTCTCCTCCAATATAAAAGGTATAATAAATGTGCCGAGAAGAAATTTCTGAACTTAAAGTCGCATGACTGCCACGTGCTTATGACGCAATTGCTTCCAGTTGCTTTAAGAGGAATTCTACCTCCACATGTATGTCTGGCCACCATGAAGCTATGTGCATTCCTCAATGCAATTTCTCAGAAGGCAATCAATCCACTGGAACTAGCTTCTCTACAGAATGATGTGGTGTAATGTCTTGTCAGCTTTGAGTTAGTGTTCCCTCTATCCTTCTTTGATATTATGACACACCTTCTAGTTCATCTGGTCAAGGAGATCAATATTCTTGGTCCTGTGTTTCTACATAATATGTTTCCCTTCAAGAGGTTTATGGGAGTCCTAAAAAATATGTTCACCAGTGTGCTTGGCTAGAAGGAAGCATCACAGAGGGCTATGGGATAAAGGTGGTCATTGAGTTCTGTGTTGAATTCATTTCTAAACTTGATCCAATTGGTGTTCCTGAATCGTGACATGAGGGAAGACTGAGTGGAAAGGGATCACTAGGAAAGAAAACATACATCGGTACGGGGGACGATTATTTCAATAAAGCGCACTACACAACTCTTCAAAACTCATCCATGGTGGAGCCGTATGTCAAGGAACACAAGGACTTTCTACGATCCCAGTTCCCAGAGAAGAATGAAGCTTGGATTATGCATCAGCACATGGACAATTTCAGCGATTGGTTACGAAAAGAATGTCAGGGTAATGACCAGATTGATGAGCAACTGTATTTGTTGGCTAGGCAACCATCATGGCACATCCTCACATACAAAGGGTATGAGGTAAATGGAAATACATTTTACACCCTAGGCCAAGATAAAAAAAGCATGAACCAAAACAGTGGTGTTTGCATAGATGCCACAGACCCAAATGGAAACAGGCAAACATATTATGGCCGCATAGAGGAGATTTGGTAACTAGACTACGCACCTAATTTTAAAGTCCCTTTGTTCCGGTGCCAATGGGTGAAGATTACCGGAGGCGGGGTAACAGTTGACAAAGACTATGGAATGACAACAGTGGATCTTAACAATATTGGTTACAAAGGTGAACCATTTGTCCTTGCTGCTGATGTGAATCAGATGTTCTATGTGAAAGACATGTCTACAAAACCTAAGAGAGGAAAAAATGACAACAAATCAACGAATGAGCCAAAACGCCATATAGTTCTCTCAGGGAAAAGAAACATTGTGGGAATTGAGGACAAGTCAGATATTTCAGAAGATTATGAAAGGGATGACCGAATCACGCCTTTCAATGTGACCAAAGATTCAAGCATCCTGATAAATGCTGAGGACACTCCATGGTGACGTCAAGATCATGACCAAGGAACATATGTCAAAAAGAAGATCACTACTGTGCCCGCCTAATATATAGTGATGTTTAATAAATAGAGTGTATTAGAGATTGTGTATGTGACAATTGTAATTTAAGATGATTGTATTAGTTTTTCTTATTTTATATCATTTCAAATAATGAAATGAGTACAACTATTTTTGCTAAGCATGTGCACACTAAGAAAAATTGTTAGACCAATTTGGCATTGGAAAAAGAAAAAAATCTTTAAAAAATAATCCAATTTAATGGTGAATTTGTATATCCTGTATTTGGAGATAAATGATGACACATGAATAAAATTTACGTTAAAATAATGCAAAAACAAATTTCCTATCAAAAACACCTACTTTAAAATATTTTAATTAAGTTAGACATTTTTGCATTAACAAAACACTAATTATTTTTAATATTTATGCTTGCTATTATAAGGGATGAAAAGATTTTATGTTCCCAAATTTTCAAAAAAGAAAATGGAACTGTTATTTTTTAAAAAATTAATACCTATTCTTTTATTTACTATGCAATTAACAAAAATAATCTATTTATTTTAAACATAGATAAAGAAGAAACCCTAATGGAAACTGCCGGGTGAAAAAACCTTTAGTCCCGGGCGGTAATACAAACTGGGACTAAAGGTTACCTTTAGTCCCGGGCCGTGACACCAACCGGGACTAAAGGTGTGGCCTTTAGTCCCGGTGCGTACCACCACCCGGGACTAAAGAGCTTTTAATCCCGGTTGTAGCCACCACCCGGGACTAAAAGTGCCCGCAGGTACTTAAGGTCCGTGTCGTCTTCCTCCTCCGATCCACCCAAAGATCAACGTAGCCCTAGCAGCCGTCATCGCCCCGCCGTCGTGTCTCGCGCCGCCGTCCTCGTTCTCCCCGAGCAGCCACCGCCAAAGGGAGCATCGGCCGCCGCCCGCGCCTACTCCTCCCCTAGTCACACCGCCTCCTTCTTCTCCCCGAGCGGCGCTGGCTGTCCTCGTCCTCCCCGGCGCCACCGGCCGTCCTCGTCCTCCCCTGAGCCGCGCCGCCGCCTCCTTCTTCTCCGGCTAGAGGCCCGCCGCCATCTCCCCGCCGTCCCCAACCGTGCGCCGCTGGCTTCGTCATTTTTCTCGGCGGGGAGGCCCGCCGCCGCCTCTTCTTCTCCGGCCGAAGCGAGAGGGGGCGCTCGGCCTCCTCTTCTTCTCCGGCCCGGCCGGGCGGAAGCGAGGCGCCGCCTCCTCGCCCGGCGGCCGTGCGCGTCTCCTCCCCGAGCCGCACGCCCCGGCCCATCAGTGAAGCCCTCCGCACCGTCGTCAAGGCGTAGTCGTCGCCGGAGCCGCGCTTGACGGTGAGCAAAACCGCCTTTTGTGTGGTGTGTGTTGCGTCGGCCATCGAGTCGATCGCGATTGTGTGTTTGTGGACGGCCATCAACCCGCGGACAATGCGTGTATGTGTGTTGTGGCCGGCCATCGAGCCGAGAGCATCTCCATGCAGGACTTGGCGAGAGAATGAGAGCACATACGCGATGAACGATATTCATGAGTGAATCAAAACAATTCGTTTTATTCGAAACCCTAACGACGCCCCTAATGACCTAGCGACGACCGAGTGAACCAAGACACGATGACCTAGCGACGACCTAGCGACGACTGGACGAACCAAGACACGACGACCTAGCGGCGACCTAGCAACGACCGGACGAACCAAGACACGACGACCTAGAGGACGAACTAGCTTACGAATGGGCGAACCAAGACACGGCGACCTAGCGATTTAACCGGACGAACCAAGACACGGCGACCTAGCAACTTAGCGACAACTCAATATATCTAGTAACATGACATCGGATTACAAGTAACTTTTAAAATAGAAGTTTTGAAATATTTTAATATAATGTCAAATAACTTTATTAATGGTACTTATATATATTATGTCAAGTAAGTTTTAATATAATTAAACATCTGACTCAATATAATTAACTTTATTATGTAATATATTAATAAAGTATTATAATATTAATGGTACTTATTAATAAAGTCTTGTAATATTAATGGTACTTTATTATGTAATTTAATGTCAAGTAACTTTATTATGTAACTTTATGTAAAGTAACTTTATTAATGGTACTTTATGTAATTATTATGTCAAGTAATTATTATGTCAAGTAATTATTATGTAACTTTATTAATCAGCAAAGTACTTTATGTAATTATTATGTCAAGTAACTTTTTACACTTGATCCAATTTGCAGAAATGGCCGATCCGAATGACAACATGGATGATGCAATGATGGACCTAATCAACAGCGGTGCCAATCCAAATCCCCAAGGCGAAGATGATGGGAGTCAGTACTTTGCTGATTATGAAGAACTTGTGGGAGACAATCCTAATGAGGTCTATCTATAATCTACTATATATGTATATACATGAAATTAAAATGAATGGCATTTCTATAAATATATTTATACTTTTTTGTGTATCCCTCTGGATCGGCGACAACTTCCGGAAAGAGTAGAAATGTGTAAGGCCCCAAGAAGCCATTGGAGGGTCGGTACATTCTATCGGAATTTAAAGAGGGTACCGGCAAAGTACTTGGACCACATTCAAAGATGTTTGTTGCGCACTGTGGGTACCTTGTAAGGGATAGGATCCCGATCAGTGCTCGAGAATGGAGGCAAAGAAAAGACGCTCCACATATTAGTTTTATCATAGATCGTGACAAAGAACTGCTTTGGCAAGATATCCTTCAACATTTCACGCTCGACACTATGGATGCAGCTTTGAAGGAGAAGGTTTAAATCTGGGCTATGCAGAAGATGGCCAAACAATTCTAGGCTTGGAAGAAGAAACTGTACAAGACTTTTATTGCGTATGACCTGACACCAGATTTCACCGCTAAGGCCTATGTCAAGTTGAGGCCATTTTGGGATGAGTTTGTACAGTTTAAGAACTCAGAAGAGGGTAAGACACGGATGATAAAGAACCAGGAAAATGCTAAACAAAAGCAATACCACCATCACTTGCGTTCAGGTGGCTACATGAGTGCTATTCCCAAGTGGCAAAGACTGGAACAGGATATTCTTGACAAGGGAATCCAACCAGAATCAATGTACTGGCCTGAGCACGCTAAGTATTGGTTCTTCGGTCATGGGGGAACCCTGGACCTAGAGACCAGAAAAATAGTGTATGGCAAAAAGCTGCAGAGAGTAGGAGAGAGAATGGCCTATACCCAAGGCTTGGTTGAAAGTGGCACCTGGCAGCCAAACAGAGATAAGGATGAGCTGACATACGCCTTGGAGACTGCTGAACACGGTGGGCGAACAAGAGGCTATGGGGAGGTGTCATGGGAGCATGGCTTCCCTAAAGATAGACCAACATATAGAAGCCACTAGAGAAAGAAGGACGAGGAGGCAGAGCGGTTGCGTAGGTTGGAGCAAATGGTTATAGAGTCACGTGAAGCGGCACGTGAAGCAGTACAGCGAGAGAAAGCACTTGAAGAGAGAATGAACGAGGAAATCAAAAGGCAAGTGCAGATGGCAGTAAGTTCCATGCAAAGGCAAACTACATCAAAGCCTGGAGTCAACATTAGCCCCCCGGTCAGTTGAAAAGTAGTTGCGCTTCCACGGAGATGCCAACTATTCAAGATGACGTGGGGCTACGCTTTCCGGTGGATGATGTCACTGAACCTCTGAGAACATGTGAGCTGCACATTCCACAGGGGACTGCCACAGTCATGGTGGTGTCAATGTTGTAACTCCTATCGACCCTACGAAGACACCAAGAATCCATGGGGCAATAATTCTAGCTAGATATGCTAGTGTCTCGGTGGATAGAGTTGTCAGAGGTTTCAGTAATGTGCAGCTAGAGATAGAAGGAGATGATGGAGAGAAGACTCTAGGAGAAGCAGAGAAGACATTCATTTGTTGGCGCAAGCGCTACATCATTATTCCTGGGGCATCACCTAGTAATCTACCACTACCTCCTCGTCATGAACCTAACCCTAGGTGCGGATGAAAGTTGATGATACATTTATTCACTAACTTTATTTTGCATTTGCTTAGTTAGCGGTTTACTCATATACCTCATTGGTTTCACAGGTGGTCACCAACTTGTCATAGTGCTACGGGTGATGACGAGGCAGTGCAAGACATGGCTGCATCCCCTCCGGCTCCAACGCCACCACCTCAGGCTCCAACACCGCCACCTCGAGCTCCAACTCCACCACCTCGGGCTCCAACTCCGCCACCTCGGGCTCCAACGCCGCCACCTCGGGCTCCAACGCCGCCACCTCGGGCTCCAACACCGACACGGGCCGCCTCATCGCCTCCACGTCGGGCTCCAACCCCCCCACCGGCCGCCCCATCGCCTCCATTCGTGGCTCCAGCGCCAAAACCGGGGGACCCACCCCTAAAGAAGAGGCCGGCCACACAATCAAATATGTCGGCCACCCCGCCGCCAAAGAAGAAAGCCTCAGAAATGAAACAAACTATTATTCCTAAGAAGCTGTCCTATGAGAAGACTGCCGCAGAACTAGATGCTTCGGTAAAGTTAGATGTGGATAGTTTCTTCAAGAAACTTAAGGCTGAAAGAGAATCAAACTGAAACCCTGAGAAGCCATACCTCTTACTACGGCCAGAAGATCTACGACAAAGGGTTCAGACTCAACAAAAAAAGAGGCATGATGCTCATAAAGAATCATCATCACTATCGGATTATGATCGCACTCTAAGCAAATCTATAGAAGAAGACAAGAAGAAAGAGAAAAGAGCATGGAAGGGTGTAGCACAGCTCGGGGAACAATCAAAGCAATCAGTGCCCCGCTAGTAATTGGGAATGAATATGGTTCAAACATTGACGTGCTAGACCAGCAGATACCTGCAGATTTGAGCTATGATGAACTTGACAAATTTTTTGTGAAACTGGTCTTAGCTTAGCCCAAATGCTCGCTGGGGCACCAATTGAAAGTGCCCCAGAAATTGATCATTGGCAGAAGGAATATGCATATGGCAAGAGTCTATACAACCCTGCGGCCCTCAGCAAACTTAGAATGTATATGTATAACTATGCCATATGGACGCTCTGGACAAATCTCTAGTCAGTTGCGTTTGTCTGTAAGTGATTCTTTCTTTTAATAATGTCACTATAACATATCATGTATATGTATAACTAATTACTGAAACCCGCTATACATATGCAGAAACATGATAAGGGACCTCAGAGTTAGAAATGACAAGGAGATTGGATTTGTTGATCCATATGTTATTTTCAAAGACCCGAAGACCCCCTATGTTTTATGGAGAATTCAAACGAAGAGAAA
Organism: Chrysopogon serrulatus; assembly: GCA_015844335.1. Taxonomy (NCBI): domain Eukaryota; kingdom Viridiplantae; phylum Streptophyta; class Magnoliopsida; order Poales; family Poaceae; genus Chrysopogon; species Chrysopogon serrulatus. Next base: position 86,265 of record JADLZL010006481.1, read on the forward strand.
TCTACGGAGGTTCTTGGTCAACCAAAAGGACAAAAGATATATTCTCTTTCCCTATAACTTTAAGCAAGTGTTGTTATCGTATATACATTCTATTTAACTAGTCAATCAGATCAGTATGAAGATATATAAATATGTTGACTACACACAAATGCAGCTTTCATTGGATACTGATTGTGATTGATCTTTGGCAAAGTCATTTGGTAATCTATGACTCGTTGAGAAAACCACAGGAAGATTACCAAGAAATGATAGAAATTATCCAAGGGTAACTTTGATCTCTGAATATTAATTTCTGCTCTTTAACTCAGTAATAGATAATTAATAATGATCATTTTATTGCTAGGGTTTGGGCTTGGTTCATGCAGAAATACCGTCTAGATTTGAAAGCACCACTTTCGAAGCCTATTCTACTTCAGTGGGTTCTACGGCTGCCACCGAGCAACAATTTGTGTGGCTACTATGTTTGCGAGTTTCTGACGGTCTATGCTAAAAGAACTAATCTAGAGCATCTAAAAGTATGTAACATGTATATATAATAAGTCCATTTCATTTATTTGTTGCTATTTAATAAATCTTATTCATATCTCTTACTTTTTTCTTTAATGTCTATTAAAGGAGATGTGGTTGAAGGAAAAAGTGTTGGATACGGTCCGCCTAAAAGGAATTCAGGAGACAATCGTAGGATTTCTTAACGACCATGTCCTGAATCCCGGCGGCGAGTGCTACTTCAACCCTGACGAACCAATGAAACCAAACCAAGATGAAAATTTGTACGATATTTGAGTGGCGGAGAAGAATTATGTTGTAAATACTTTATCCGTGATGCATATGTGTAAATATTATGTTATGGACCCATAGATATGTATAATATATATAGTGTTTTATAGTATATTTATATGTAATGCTCTAAATTATATAAATTATAGGTGCGTTTACATAAACTAGCAGCGAACAATACGCATTCGGAAATAATAATGTAATTGTAAACCCTAAATAAAAAATTAAAAGAAAAGAAAAGCAAAAAAAACACTTTTAGTCCCGGTTAGTAACACCAACCGGGACCAAAAGTGGCGGTCAAAGTGGCACAGACTGGGGCACCTTTTAGTCCCGGTTGGTGTTACCAAACGGGACTAAAATGGACCTTTAGTCCCGGCCTCGGAACCGGGACTAAAAGGCGGGACATTTAGTCCCGAATCCTTAGTCCCGGTTCCGGAGCTGGGACTAAAGGCCGTTACGGCCCGGGGCTAAAGCCCTGCCCTGTAGTGGTGATCCTACTTATTCCACAACTCGATAAAACAGGGGTAATCCTACTAAAACTAGTGGTAGACTAGATTAGCAGATATCAAGATCATTATCAAAATCTTTAGGCCAATTATTTCTCCGGTAACGGCGCCAAAAATGCTTGTTGGTATTTCTTATGCACAATTAAAATATGAAAGTTTGTGCAAGCGCACAGAACACCATTGTAGCATTTTACCGGGAGTACTCCAGGTATCGTTATTTATATTTTACCACTGGGAAACATTGGATAAAGACATTGATAGTTCACCATCATATATCTACTAACTTAATACACCAACTAGACTAGAGTAGGGGCAAAGGGTAGATGATAGGAATTATGTATATATGACACACACAGGAGAATTTCATAATAAAAAAGTAGATAGCTAAAGCGAGAGGATAACGGGAGAGCTCAAGGTTCCTAAATACTTCTCTATTACTTTGGTTCTCTATAACTAATTCATGGTAGATAAAACAATCACACAATAACACTTTGGAGCAACAGTACCTTTCCAACTCTCGAATAAGACTGGGAAGAAGGTAGTTGGGAAGACTACCTAAAGCTCTACAAAATACCAACTTTGATGTGGTGGAATATGAAGGCCTAACAGAGCTATCACCTCTAGGGCTACCACAACTAACTGTAAGAATTGGGTGCAATCTCAAGTAACCTATAGCCTAGACTCTATGTCTACACTATCGATTACTACCCTAGTCACAATTGACAACTAGAGCACCTAATACAGATGGAGATCCTATGCTAAAATATAACAACTATACTAACCAATCAAATGTAATACATTAAAGTAAATAGAGAAGATAGAATATATTAAAGCATAAGTCTTACAAGAATAGATACAAAGGCATACTAAAGCTCTGAAGACTTCTCCAGATCTGAAACCTAGGCGTAGCTCCGCTCTCCTTAACTCTCAACTAGAACTAATCTACTACATTGAAAAGTCTAGCCCTAATTCTCTAGAGGTGAGAGATCATCCTTTTGGGGGATGCCTCTTTATTTCCATAATAATGTGGTGCCCCCGGGAAGGGGGTCTGACCCTGTATTTATAGCCCGGTAGGAGAAACATGAGCTCTTGGATCATACTGACTTAAGGTATGGTGGAGATGCATCCTTGAAGGCGGTGGAGGAAGCTTGCAGAAGACGAAGGCAAGAGGCCATAGGGGGGTGCCGGCCGGCCCAAGCCCATCTGGGCTCTGCTTGGACGACAAGTTTTCTTGTCCCTTTTAGGGCCCAATGGCGCATGTTTCGATGTGAAGTTGATATCTCTTGATTCTGGACTCTGAATATAGTAAATAATATGTTCGTTTCGATCGCCTCGATGAGCCCGTCACAATAGTTTAGTCCAATTCTTTATTTGAGATACTTTTATTTGATGAAAAATTGCATACTCCTACAAAACAAGTAAGAATACCAAAACTCGTAGAACTCGTTAGAATCAAAACCTATAACTAGGCTTTATAATTTATTTTATATCATTTTATACAATAGTTGAGGATTATATTTGGTATTTAATGACCATCAATAAATTTCTTCTTCCTTTGGAGGATTTTGGGTTATGGATGGTTCAAGATTGATAGCTAAGTCTTGGGTTGGAGTGATTGTGGTTTAGCTATTGAAACTTCTTGTTCGGGAGATGATTCCTTATCTTCCTCAAGGAGTTTATGGTGAGTGCTAGGGCACAAGGTCTTCCCATTAATTCTATCAAGTACAGACCTTGCCTCCCTAGTGCTCAAGCAGGGAAAAACTCCTCCAGAGGCTGTATCAAGAGATTGCCTAGAATCTTTACTAAGACCCATATAAAAATGCTGAAGAAGCATCGGGTCAAAGGTGAGAAGGTCATTAAAATGATCCCATAATGTTCTAAGAGATTCTTCTTCTAGTTGTCTAAAAGTTAGAATTTTCTCTCGAGGGGAAATCACTATAGAGATGGGAGAGAATTTTGAGCAAAATTTAGAGCATAACATGCCCTAATCTCCATGAACACTTCCTACAGTCTGATCATACCAAATTTTAGCTCTTTCCATCAAAGAGAATGGAAAGAACATCCATCTTAAGGTCCTATCAGACATGTCAGCGATACACAAGCATGCACAGGTCAGATCAAACTCTCGTAGATGTGAGTATGAATTTTCATTGCCTTCTTCCAAGAAGGATTGTTTTCTAATCATATTTACTAAATGTGAGGGCAGCTCATAGCCAGATGCTTAGATAGTCTCTAAAGTTTTTGGTGGCTCTAAGCTTGCACTTGTAGGTTTAACAGGGTAAAAATAGGAGTGGAATTCGTGGGATCCATTTATGGATAGAAAAGGTAAAGAGATGTATGGTACAAAGGGAAAAGATAAAAATATAATACAAGGTAAAGATAGATTCATAGATAACTCAGCAACCATTTCACCGGCAACGGCGCCAAAAATGCTTGTTGGTATCTGTTAATACCTACTGAATATTCCGCAAGTGCATGGATACCGTTCTAGCATTTCACCTAGAGGTTTTAAATATCGTATCCACAAGGAAATGGTGAGGTTATCTACGACAGCTAACTTAACCCAGAGTAGCAACAAGATCTTAAGAAGGTTGAGAATATAGAGGAGATTGCTAAAGTTCTCACGTTCTACTCTCAATAAGCTATGTTTGTATGTTCTATCTAGGAAAATTGCATAGAAAGAGCACGGGCAAAACTATGATCTTCCTACCAATTATACTCCTGCTCAGCCTACCGACAGGACAGTGGGCTACTTAGGATTCAACGAAGCTATAAGGTCACCTCCGTGATGCTACCACCAATTCGGAAGGTAGGGTACATCTATGAGTAATCCGAGTCTAAGCACCATGCCTAAACTATAAATTAAGGCCTTAACCTATTACAATAGATTAAAGCACTCAAAAGAGAGTCGTGACCAGGACAACAATATAAACACAATTACTTAAAAAAGAAGAAAATGATTATCGGAGAAATCCCAGACGTAGATTAACTTTTACCAAGGTACAAGTCATGGAGGTAGCACCGATAGGCCGACACCTCCTCCCAAGTCCTTCCCCTCTCTACCTCTCTATTTCTAAAGACTAGATTCTAATAAGGACTAGTCTCCTTAATTGCTAACCCTTGAGAGGTTTGTCCATTCAAGGGAACACCTCTCTGATCCTCCTTCAGAGAATATGAATTAGGGTTTCATGGGGATGCCTCCCCCTGGGGGTGTGGGGCTGCTTTTATAGCGTTGGCGATGCACGGGAGCCATAGGATCAAACTGACATTGACGAAAGGCGGTGGAGGAATTGGGCCATCAAACCAGGGCCAATTTGGCCACTGTAGCAAACCGGCCAGACCAGGGGTGGGACTGGCCGGTCTCCCCTTTTGACCACCGGGCCCCACCTTCAGTGGGTTGCATTCTGGGGTCTTCTAGAACCTTCCTGTACAGGTGCCGCTTGCAGATGCGAAATCTTTTCGTCCGAAACTCCAAATAAGGCAAATGATATGTCCGTTTCGATCATCTCGATGAGCTCTTCATAATGGTGCATTGTAATCCATCATTTGAGATACTTTTATACTGTCATATTGGTTCAATTTGATATCTTTTCTAGTATGTACCGGTAGAAATATGGATTCACCAAAACTCGTGGAATTCCGTCAGTGTAAACCCAAAGTCTATGTTGTTGATCGCAAATGCATCTCTTTCGAGAGCTAGTTGATGGGTAGAATTGGTACTTACCGACCATCAACACATATTCATGCCATAGATGCTAGGTTTGTCACTTCATTTGCTTGCACCAGTGACGACGAGAGATGCGTGGAAAAGGGTGAAAACCTAGTAGGTGGTCTCCACTACATATTTTGCCATTTCGGGGAGGGATGGGTCAATGAGGACTCTAGGTTATAGGATTCAGCTATGACCATATGAGCTCGAGAGAGGGTGAAGGCTGATAGATGCGTGGCCGGTCGGTCAGTCAGGATGGAGCGGAGGTATCTACACTATGGGCCCTAGAAAAAAGAGGTTTGAGGGGAGATTTGGGGGCACCTTGATTTGGAGATTCTAGTAGGACCTCTGCTAGAACTTCATTTTTCTTTCTCTACACCTCAAAAGTAGAGTACCCGTTAGTTGAGAGCCTTATATAGGCCTCTTGATGATGCCCTCGTTACCATGTTTAGTTGTGCTGTGGTACATGGGAACCCTATCCTTATTCTAGGCGACACATGGTTGGTTTGTCCTCCTTTAGATGACTAGCCAGCCTTCATTGCTATCTGGCGTTAATGCTTTATTGCACTGACTTTAATGGGGATATTTGTCCCATTCCAGTGAGCCGGCAATAGCCTCTTTCACTCTCTTTTAGCTTTTCTGCTCGTAGGTGGTGGGGTGCATCCTAAAAGAGGGTCAGATGCTTCATTTCGTTGGTCAATAATAATAGTGTCATCTGCTTAGCTATGAGTTAAATTATAAAAACTAAGCTATACAATAATTGTTATCTTATCTAACAAAAGTTTTATTATTATTACTATATGATAATATTTTGTACCAATATTTAACATTCTATTTTTTATTCTTCCCCACATTTACTTGCTATCTAAGTTCACATCAGTGGTGGAGCTCGCCCAAAATTTTAGGTGGGGGCAAAGAAGGCTTATGACAAGATACCAAGGAATATTATGTGGTGGGCTTTGGACAAGCATAAAGTCCAGAAAAGTATGTTACCCTCATCAAGGACATGTATGACAATGCGGTGACTAGTGTTCGAACAATTGATAGTAACACAGATTACTTCCCGATTAAGATAGGGCTTCATCAAGGGTCAGCCCTGAGCCCATATCTCTTTGCCTTAGTAATGGATGAGGTTACAAGGGACATTCAAGGAGATATCCCTTGGTGTATGCTGTTCGCCGATGATGTAGTGTTAGTTGATGAAAGCCGAGCCGGAGTAAATAGGAAACTAGAATTGTGGCGGCAGACCCTTGAGTCTATAGGTTTTAGAGTAAACAGAACTAAAACTGAATACATGAGATGCGACTGTGGCACGGCTGCTTAGAAGGAGGGGGACGTGGGTTTGGAAGGTCAAGTAGTGCCTAGGAAAGACACATTTCAATATCTGGGATCGATGCCTCAGAGGGATGGAGATATTGATGCAGACGTTAGCCACAGAATCAAAGCAGGTTGGATGAAATGGTGCCAAGCTTCTGGCATTCTCTGTGACAAGAGAGTACCACAAAATCTAAAAAGAAAGTTTTATAGAACAGTGATTAGACCCCGTATGCTGTATGGAGCAGAATGTTGGCCTACAGAGAAAAGACTTGTTCAACAACTGAGTGTTTTAGAAATGCATATGTTGCGCTGAATTTGTGGTCACACAAGAATGGACCGAGTGCGGAATGATGATATTTGTGATCATCTAGGGGTAGCACCCATCGAAGAAAAGCTTGTCCAACATCGGTTGAGGTGGTGTGGCCATGTTCAAAGGAGACCTTTAGAGGCACCAGTGCATTGTGGAGTACTAAGTCAAGATAATAATGTGAGAAGAGGCAGAGGAAGACCGAATTTGATATCGGGGGAGGCAATCAAAAGAGTTTTGAAAGATTAGAATATACGTAGAGATCTTGTTAGAATGGGAGTGCTTGGAAAATGGCTATCGACGTGCCTGAACCGTGACTGAGGGTGCTTGTTGGGTCCTCAACTCTAGCCTATCCTAACTTGCTTGGGACTGACTAGCTTGGTGGTGGTGGTTGTTGTTGTTGTTGGGCAAGATACAGAACTAGTTGTAGCTTCCATTTCAATTCCATCAAACCCAAGTTCACCTGATATAAGCTCACTTTTTGTCAGACATGGACTGAAATTAGCTTGAGGTTGCAGGTGATCACAGACGCGGGTTGAGTCCATAGCCCTCCGCTCATTCAGTCCCATGACCTGAGAGCAACCTCACCGATGGCGACCTTAACGAGTGCCTATGTGAGCAGCTCCTGGCTGCTAGCGTCACACCTCATCCCCACCACCACCGTCTTTCCTAGCTTTGATGCTGGCACCAGTGAGGCAAGGATGGACACGTCGACAGCATGCAGGGATCACAGAGAGATTAAGGCATCGGGAAGATGGACCATGAGTTGATGAGTCCCATGGGCCATGTCGTAGCCCAGCAGGCAGCAGCGTTCTCGCGCTGCTTGGCATTCTTCCCTGCGACGAGCAGCGCCGCACCGGCTGCCACCGGCATCGCTTGTCTACGCAATGGACCTGGGGGCAAGGAGTCAGTGAAGAAGGGGGTGGCGTTTCACCTCGCCGGCGGTAGGTGGGGCAGCTGCCCCACCCTGCCGTATGGGTAGCTCCGCCAATGGTTCACAACTGCGTAAACTCTCATACCTAGCTTGTTGCTTGTATAATAAGAACCAAGTTCTCCTATCTCTCCTCCCATCTCTCCTATATATTGTCATAGGCCAATATAGCCATGATGGGCTAAGGAAGTTTGGGGCTCAAGTCAGGCCAATCGGGCCTGGCGTGAATAGTATTGTGGTGCTGTAGCTTGAGTACTGTAGTGATTAGGGTTAGGAAGAGTTTAGAAACTAGGTTTGCTTGTAAGTCAAGTCAAATCGAATCGAGTTCTCCCTATAAATATAAAGAAAGATATATCCTTTCAATCTTAAGCAAGAATAGTTTGGGGTAAAATCCTTCTATCTCCTCCTCTCCCTTCGAAGCCTCGGTCTCCTTCCCCTTGTGCCGCCGCCGCTTGCCCTTCCCTAGCTGCTGCCACTACTACAGAAAACATTTCTACAGGCGGTGCTAGAGGCATTTGTACAGGCGGCCAAGCCCACCGCCTGTACTAGGGGTCGGTACTAATCGGCCAAGATGCAGGCGGCACGGCGTGAGCCGCCCGGTGAAAATTTGGTTTTCAAAGGCGGCTCACATTGTCACCGCCTGTGTAATTAGGAATTTACACAGGCGGTTGACAATGAGAGCCGCCTGTGAAAACCAAATTTTTCCTTTGGCGGCTCACACTGTGAGCCGCCTGTGTAATTAATTTTTTTTTTTTCAAATATTAATATTTGCCTCCACACTGTGCTATATATTATATATATATATATATATATATATATATATATATATATAAGATATGCAAACATGAACTATAAAATTGCATCATATATACAACACATATTAATATTATAGATATATACACATAAAATCAAACATTAACCATAAAATTACATATATACACGTCAATGCATGTTATACGCACAACCTTGTAGTGTTACATGTCATTTCGTTTCAAATTTAGACACTGCTAGGTCTGTCAGCGCTCTAAACCTATCACTTGCTAAATCCCCCTCTTCATCAAAATATGCTCCTTTACTTGGAATTATTTCTCTCATAATGAAACCGCACAAATCTGTCACTATATTTTCCATAGTGGACATTGTAAAGGGCACGTCCTTTCCTTTTCGTTCTCGGCTGGAAACAAAGTTTAAAAGCATCATTGACACATGTCCAATATTAATATTTACAACTTTAATGAGACAACTTCATACATAGATATTATTTACCATATTTTTGTCCCCGACGTATCGTCCCCGCTGCCTTATAAACTCACACACGTAGTATCCGCCAATAGACCGATCCAGGTGGTTGCTTGTGGCACTATGTAATGAGCAACAGATTATTTTAAAATTGTCATGCCTCGTGTATTATTTAAATGATGATATGTGTTTAGACAACTTACCGGATAATGGTGTTGTATCGTCAACGGTACACTAGGATCTTTTTGCGGGCGTCGTCGACCGGTCCTTTTTGTTTCTTATAAAACCGCCATGCCCTAAATAGTTATGGAATATAAAACACTAAAGTTATTTAGAGACTCTCAATCATATAAGTACGAATATAGTCGCATGTTGGCTCACCTTTCTAATTGAACCAAGAATGGTTGATACGACTCGGGAGGATAATGTAAGGAGTCTAGGACAAGCACCTTCCCTTCGAATGGATAAATATAAAAACAATCCAATGGTCTTTGCATGAATAAACGAGTGAGCGACACATGTATTTAGGGTTAACACGATAATTTGAAGTACGTATACGAGGTCACGCTTACCCAAAGTTGTAGGGTGCCAATATAAAATCCCCTGTACCTATATCTCGGCATTGCTCTACCGATATAGAGGGCATATTCGTCCTCGTATTTTTGTTGCAATTTCTTTTTACAGCTCCCGCAAATTGTTCCGTGTTTTGTCCTTCTCTATCTTTGCTCTATCTTCATTTGTAAGTACAAATTTGTGCATATTTTCTTGTAACCTGATTGGACTCGGGTAACCGACCATCGATCCTCGTAGTTAACGATCTCTCGCTCGTGGTCTTGCAAACTACATACAACATCCACATATTAGAGTTTATCACATTCCAAATTTAATAATAACAATGTGTGTGCATGAGTGATACTTACAGGCACCAGATTGTAATGAGTTGGACGTCAAGTTTTCTATAGTTCAACAAGTAGGTGCATGTCATCGAAGGTAACAAATGCCCCGCTTCTTTCCGTGCCCGGTAGCAAACACGTCTGCTGGTATATCAACACTAATCGCATGCAGGCCAGCATTCTTTGCTCTCATGTACCAGTCATGAAACCTTTTTATCGTCCATGGACCCTTTTCAAGCACCGCCCATTGCAGCATAGGCCTTCCGGGCATATAGTCACGGGGGACATTGACATAATCATCAACCGTTGGCTTTCTTATATCCTTAAGGGTCAATGGTGCATCTGATGGCGGTTCGACATGTACATCGCCACTTGGGGCTTCCTTTGTTGGTGGCACGGCTTCACCGCTTGGGCGGTGGCTTCCTTTATTACGTGACGGTTCGAGCTCAACGACTCGTGCCGTCCCGCGCTTTCAAGCCCTTTCGAGAAATAGAGCTGTGCCTATTTGCTTTCCCCTTTTTGGCTCATGGGGAGAAACCAATTTTGGAATTGGAAATTTCCTCTTCTTGGTGGCCGGTGCTTGTGGGGGAGTTTTCTCCGCTTCCTTATGCTTTGGTGGTGGCGGGGAGTTTGCTCATCTTCATTACGCTTTGGTGCTTGCGGAGGAGTTTGCTCTACCTCTTTTTCAAGTGTCGTGTCTTTCTTGGTGGAGGAGTCTGCTGCGAGGCATGTTCTCGGCTGGCCCCTCGAGCTCATCCAGCGAGAATGATAGATCATGTATTGGGGATGACGATGGTGGCTCATAAATGTATGGGGATCTTTGGAGCATGCATTGGCGATGGTGATTGTCGACTTGTTTCGGCCTCTTGGGATGCTTCATGCAATCGGTGGAGAGGGTGCCGTTGGTGGATCAATCAACCTTACGTACCGTCTCGGCCATTGTATGAAGTTCTTGATTGCTTGTCCAAGCTTCTCTATACCCTCGAGAGGTCGGGATGTCGATGAAGTCGTCTTCATATCCACTCTCGACCGTCAACACTTCGACCCTGCAGTATCTTTGATTCCATCTCGACACCATGGAACCTACGTCCAGGTATAGCATATCCTGTGGCCACTTGCTTTGTATGCTGATTCCTGAGGCCATATCCAATTAGCAATGAGCAAGGCCAAGGTTTATCAATATCGTCAACTGGATAGTGGTCCGGATTTGATGTTGACGCTATACTGCTTGGAAATGGCATAGATTGTGTGGCCATCTCCTGGCTACCCAAGGGTTGAGCTGGGACAGGCTGCATACATGAAGGAGCTTGAGATGACATCCGTTGAGCGGAACCTTTGCTCCCGCCAACCGCTTCATCACTTCAGGATCAGGGTTTTTCACGAAATCTTCCATCAAATCCTTAAACTTTTGGGCGGCCTGCTGCTCAAAAAAATTCTTCATATCCATCTTATGTCGTTCTCTTTTCTTATATATGGCTTTCCACTCTTCGCCAAACCCTTCTTTCCAGGTGGTTCTGGATGAGACGCCCCGTACACGGCCTGGATGCTCGGGGTTACCTACAACATGATATTTCATGTCGTTGTCGGTTTCTATTTTACTCGAACAAAATGGAAAATATAATTCTGTTACCTAGAGCATGGGAAAGGCTGTCCCTCTCCCTCCGTGACTTGAATTTTGTCTTTTCAGGTTTGTTGCTTCCAAAACCTTCTCGGCAAGCGGCTTGATCTCATCGGGACAGGAGATCTCATCGCTCTCATCGGTGTTTGCCTTCCGAGCGCGAAGCCAATTCGCGCCGTTACGGCACTATATCGGTCAATGCCAACTTGCCCTCTCTCCTCTTTGCTTCGTCTTACGCCCTCCATTTAGGAATCTTGGTCTTGTAGCCACCCGGTGCCGAGGTGGTGATGGTAAATGTTCTTCTTCGCAAGTTCGAGGCGGCTTGGCTCTTAGCCTTGGAGTCATCGGAGTTTTTATTTTTACTAAAAACGTGCCCCTTTGTTCGCTGTGATAGGGTACCGCTTCGTCGGGTCCCGCCCCTTCTGCAGACCACTTTTTATTCATATCGTGTCTATAATTCCGGAATGATATTGCACTTTGCTTCATGACATGACCCTTCACCAAACCTTACATTCCCCTCGGGAAAATGAACTTAGTGCACAATCGAGTCCAACAATTCTTCCTCTTTCCTTCGGGCACCATACTCCAATCACTCCGGGAGATATCAAATTCTTCCTTTACTAACCATCCAATGGCGGCCCTAAATTTAGGTAGCGCCTCTAGAGGTGCTAAGGGCTCTCCGCTCGGGCTAACCTACGTGATCCTATAAACTTCTTACGGAAATCTATTCCTTCCTCTATCTCCTCGTGCCCGATCACTCTTTTTCTTTGTACTTCTTCGCTCGGAGGATGTCGGTCGTTTGAGGCGCCGTGTCCTTCTGAACATCTTGTGACTCTGCCTCTATTTCGGCATCAACTTGAGAGAGCACCTCCTGTCAATTCAATTGTTAAGTACATACATACACTTGTATTATTCTCTCGTATAGACAATCTACGAGCATATATACCTCATCATTCAATGGCTCATCTTCGGGCTCGTAATTAGGGTCACGTTCCAACTCAAGGCGGGCCTTCTTAGCTCTAGGAGATTCACGTGGTGATACGCTCGGGCTCCTATAAGGTTCGGATCCGGAGGAGTCAGATCTGCCTCATCTATCCGGGCATCGGCCCTTTCGGCATTTGATGGAGTACTCATCTGCATGAAATATAAGTATAACCATGGAATATAAGTGTAAACATGGAATACAAGTATATACTCTAATTACATAGCCTAATTAATGAATATTAAATAGGAAACCCTATTTAACAAACTAATTATTATTTCACAAACCCTAAGTATACATGAAATAATAATAACTTACCCTAATTAACAAACCTCTAATCCCTAACCGTAATCACTAACCCTACGTGGGGCAGCCTAATTATCAAAACCCTAACTCTAAATAACTCTAATTATCAAAACCCTAACAAAAACATCGCTAACCCTAATTACAAAACTCTAACTAATATTACACGTTCGAATTTACTCTAATTAACTCTAACAAAAACATCGTGGGGCAGCCTAATTATGAAAACCCTAACTCTAATTTACTCTAATTATCAAAACCCTAACTCTAATTAACTCTAATTATCAAAACCCTAACAATAACATCGTGGGGTAGCCTAATTATCAAAACCCTAACTCTAAATAACTCTAATTATCAAAACCCTTACAAAAACATCGCTAACCCTAATTACAAAACTCTAACTAATATTACACGTTCGAATTTACTCTAATTAACTCTAACAAAAATATCGCGTGGGGCAGCCTAATTATGAAAAAACCTAACTCTAATTTACTCTAATTACCAAAACCCTAACATAAACATCGCTAACTCTAATTAACAAAACCCTAACTCTAATTAACTCTAACTAACAATAATTAATAAACTATTTACTAAATAACCAAAAAAAAGCCCGTGGGGCAGCCAGGCGGCCTGCCAAAGCCCAATAGGGCCCAACCAAGGCCCCACTGGGCTGCCCCGGCGCATCTTGGGGGGAGAGAAGGCGGCGGCGCTCACGGGGCGGTGGCGGTCGCGCGGGAGAAGGCGGTGGCGGTCACGGGCGGTGGAGGTCACGGCGGTGGCGCCACGGCCCGTCGGTAAGGCTCCCACGCAGTGGAGCGCGGCGGCGCCGGAGGCGCAGCGGCTTTGGTAGCGCAACTGGCCGGCTGGGCTTTCGCGGGTGGGCGCGTGGAGGTGGTGTGCGCGGTCGGTCCGGGGGAGGCCCGGCGGCGGCGGTGCAGCGAGGAACGGATGGCGCGGGCGGCGTTTGAACAACTTTGCCCGGCGTCAAGCCGAAAATCGCGCCCACCGGTGACTTAGAAAATTTGGCATCCCGCGCTCGGTTTATAAAGGGGGGTTAAATACAGGCGGGTGACATTGACCCCGGTGTACTTTTGTTAATGCAGCGGCTCTTACCAGCGCCTGTACTAATCGATTAATACAGCGTTTGTCTCGAGCGCCGCTGTATTAATGGATTAAATGCAGGCGGCTGCCAACAAGAGCCGCCTCGTACTAATTAATTTTCCTTTTCTTATTTTGGCTGAAAGTTTGGAAATTCATAACAATTCGAGAAAAAATCATAAAATAGCAAATAAGGATGTTTTGGAATCCTTGTGAGTATATCTTTGTAGTGGAACTATAATATGGCATGTTTTAGTTTAAATCCTTATGAATTAATTAAGTTTCTATTCTTAGGGTTTTGTGAATTAATTAAGTTAGTAAATAAAGATTTGTTAACTAGGGTTACTTAATATTTCATGTACCTAGGGTTTATGATTTAATTAAGTTATTAATTAAAAGTTTGTTTGTTAGGGTCAGTGATTTTTAATAATTAACTTATAAAACTTGAGCATGTGATACTTCTACAATTGTCATGATTTAATATTATTTCATGTATCGGTTTGTTATTTAATTAAGTTAGTAATTAAAGTATCTTAATTAGGGTTATTTAATATTTCATGTACCTAGTGTTTGTGAATTAATTAGGGTTAGTGATTATTTCATGTGCTTAATTAGGGTTTATGGATTAATTTAGTTAATAAATAATGCATGGTTTATTAATTTGAGTTATTTATTATTTCATGTCAATAATATAGAATCCAAAGGTAAACAACAAGAGGAAATATAATTAAACATCTTGCTTAATAAGAAAGAGTAGCATTAGGTACAAATGATAAGTGATACATGAGTTACATGATAAACAATCTAGCGTGCTACAGTCCTTCCTTGTCCATCATGTCGCACCAGGGCAAAGAGGTTTGCGGGATACTTTTTTTTCCACATTTTTGATCTTTTCTTCAAAGTTTGTAAAAAAAGAGACATTTCGCTAAACTAGTTAACATCCTCTAAATCCATTACACCATCAACTCCTACAACTTGTTGCTTTCGGGGATTGCTACGTGCTTTGGCTTTTGGGTACTTTTCTTTTCATTCGTAGATAGAATTTGTTCCACATAGAACACTGTGCAAAGACGGTTAGCAAGGATCCACGGATCATCTTTGTAACCTACTTTACTTAGATCAAGAACTCTCGGCCATAGTTATCCACAAAGTGACATGTTTATCTTGAACCCATCGACATCGGAACACAGGAATCTGCAGGCGTGGACCATATTCAACCTCCCATATGTCATCAATGAATCCAAAGTATGTAGTTTCTTCACCAGTTGAAACATCTACAGCCTCACATCGAACGCCACTATTCTGTGCCATGCGCTTAGTGTCTCAAAAATGGGTGGAAATGGTGAAGCCACTAATGTCATAGCTCTGCCATGATATGACCTGGCTTGATGGTCCAGACGCTAAAATCTTGATGGTTTCTGATTCATCTGTCATGTCCAAATTCTTTAGCCATGCGGTGAACTGACGCTTGTGTTCCTTGTGTACCCAGTCATTTGTGCATCCTGGATTCTTCTTTACGAAGCTCTTTCATGTCTTTGCTTGGTGAATGGGTCCATTATTATGAGTTGTTGTAGTATCTTTGTAATGTACCTCTAGGACTATGTTGTAATCTGGTGGGATGAATGATTTCCGTCCCATCCTCCCTCGTCCACCAAGCCTTCCCTCATGTCGCAACGGAGGCAAACCAATTGATACCGGTCTTTTAAGAGATTATTACATAATGGTCCTCCAGACTCAATGGCCTCTTCTGTAGTGTATGCCTCTATCATGGAACCCTCTCGGATGAGCACGATTTGACATATAGCTATTCAATAATGACATGAAACGCTCATACGTCCACATTTCATGGAAATACATGGGACCCAATGCCTCAATTTGAGGCACCAAATGAATAATAAGGTGTACCATGATATCAAAGAACGATGGGGAAAGCACATCTCTAAGCGGCTCAATGTCTCTGCAGCAAATTTCTGTAGGGACTCTAACTCATCACGGATAATTACCTTCTCAGATATCTTATTGAAGAAGTAGCACAACCGTGTGATTGCCATCTTTAAGAACACTGGATTTATAGCCATGATGGCAATAGGAAGAAAAGTGGTCAGCATTACATGACAATCATGTGAGTTGTAGTTGGTGAGTGTAAGGTCTTTCATCGAAACAAGACTCCTTATGTTAGAGCAGAAACCAGATGGAACTTTTTAAATTCTTCAACCACACACACATTGCATGTTTCTCCTCTCTGTTCGGGGTTATAGCTTTCTTTCTTGGGTAGATGGTACTTCCCATTCTCTAGGAGTACGGGGGGTGAAGTTCTTTTCGATCTTTAAATGTTGCATGTCCAAACGTGAATTGAGACCTTCTTTTTGTCTTGCTCTTTATGTCTAGCAATGTTCCAACTACGCTGTCAAACACATTCTTTCTCGAACATGCATACCATCGATTGCATGTCGTACATCTAAGTCTTTCGATTATGATAAGTACTTAAAGAAAATAGACTTCTTCTTGAATGTGTCCCCCTCATTTGCCTTCACAACCTTTCTTGGTTTTCCATCTTTGGTCTTTTTCCAAACCCAAATTTGATATTCTCAACTATCTTATACACTCTGTGCCCTTTACTATAACCCCGATGGAAGCGGTAGATTTTAATTCATCCATATTGTCAAAGTACTTATTCATCTTTTTGTAAGCGGTACTTATGGGCTGCCGGTAGCCACCTTCTATGCCTCATGTACACTATCTTGTTGGATGGAGGAAGAGACACGTGCCATGTTCCATCTATGCACTCTACACAACCAACCTTTCCCTTGAACTGGCGATAATGAGAAGAGAGCGGGATAATCATTAATTGTGATAATAATAATTGCTCTCGGTGTGAATGTCTCTTTACGGAATGCATCGATCATTTTCACACCAACTTCCCATAGTATTTGCATCTCTTGCATTAAGGGCTCTAGAAATACATCCATATCAACTCGGGTTGTGTAGGTCGAGAAATAAGAATGGTTAGCAAAAGATATTTTCTTTTTTTGACACACCCATGAAGGAAGGTTGTATATTGTCATGATCACTGGCCATGTCTTTGTGCGTCTTTGCTCCTCTCGGCAAATGGATTCATTCCATCGGTACTCGAGCAAACCTTACATTTCGTGGATCCTCGGCAAAGTCCGGATATTTCTTATCGAATTCTTGCCATTGCTTTGCATAATTTGGATGTCGTAACTTTCCATCATCTTTTCTTTCATCGAAGCATGCGGTCATAAGTTACGCATCATCGAGTTTGCAAATAAACACCTCAAACGATCAACCACGGGGAGATACCATATCACCAATGCAGAATTCTTCTCAACGCATAATAGTCCACCGATATTGCTAGTGGCCTTTGAGCGTTTGTCTTGTTGAGTCTTTGTTTGGGTCTTCTTTTCGCTTCCTCCCAAGAAAAAGCAGAGGCTGCATTCTCTTCCTCTTGATAATCTTTATTCGTCTTGTACCTACTAGCACCACAGTTTGGACAGGCTGTCTAAGTCTTTATCTTGATCACCCCGATATAGAATACAATGATTTCTACATGCGTGGATCTTCTCAACACCCATCGTAAGTGGGTGACTAGCTTCTTTGCATAGTGCGTATTAGCAGGCACTTTGTTCTTCTTAGGAAGAAGGTCTCCAAGTACACGCAATAAATCATTGAAGCTAGCATCGGACCAACCATATCTAGCCTTAATCGTCAAAAGCGAAGAACAGCCCCCGCGGTGTCGACCACTCTTTGGAACAACCTTTCGACTCGTCGTACAAAGGCTCCTCTGTTGCCTTCTTCAAGGCCTCCATTCGCTTCATAAAGAATATTGATGGATCCACACAACGGTTCATTATTGCCTCTAAGAAATCTGCATCTTCAATGGCATCGGTGTTAGCATGCTTTGAGTTTCATTGACATTGGGACGTAGCATTATGAGTTTGATTGATATCTTGCATAGTATGATGGGTTTCATTGAAATCTGGTATAGCATCACATTCATTGAGATATGGCCTTTGGACCCTCCACATTGATGTTACTTGCGGTGTTGTCGGTTGTCCGCATATAAGGTGTAGAACTACCCTCACCATGTTTTTGTCCAAATCAAGTAGTCCTCCATAAATCCTCTGCAAAACCAGATGAGAATGGATTGCTTCCACATTGTGTCAAATACCACAATATTTTTCTGAGTCTGGCATGGACAACATATGTGCTTCGCCTTTGTTCTCACGAGCATGTATCTTCACGGCATCAATAAATTTTTGAACCTCCACTACATATGATGGGTCTAATCTTGATAAGTTATACATCCATAATGACCTCTCCATATTTATACGTAATTAGTTAAGAAAATATTGTATGTCACTCATTTTTATAGTTATAAAATTAATTAAACAGAGGTGGCATCATGATTAACAAACTCTAAGTATAAGCAATAATAACAACCCCAAATTAACAAACCCTAAGTACATGAAATACTAACTAACCCTAATTAATAAATGGAGATGGCATCTTGATTAACAAACCCTAAGTGTAAGTAATAATAAAAAATCGTAATTAATAATCCTTAAGTACATAAAATACTAACTAACTCTAATTGATATACCATTAATTACTAACTAAATTAATTCACTAACCCTAAGTACATGAAATACTAACTAACTCTAATTAATAAATAGAGATGGCATCTTGATTAACAAACCCTAAATATAAGCAATAATAACAAACCCTAATTAACAAACTCTAAGTACATAAGATACCAACTAACTCTAATTAAAAACCATTAATTACTAACTAAATTAATTCACTAACCCTAAGTACATGAAATACTAACTAACCCTAACCAATAAATGAAGATGGCATCATGATTAGCAAACCCTAAGTATAAGCAATAATAATAAACCCTAATTAACTATCCCTAAGTATATATAAAATACTAACTAACCCTAATTAATAAATAGAGATGGCATCTTGATTAACAAACCCTAAGTGTAAGCAATAATAATAAATTATAATTAATAATCCCCTAAGTACATAAAATACTAACTAACTCCAATTAATAAACCATTAATTACTAACTAAATTAATTCATTAACCCTAAGTACATTAAATACTAACTAACTCTAATTAATAAATGGAGATAGCATCTTGATTAATAAACCCCAAGTATAAGCAATAATAACAAACCCTAATTAACAAACCTTAAGTACAAAAATTACCAACTAACTCTAATTAATAAACCAATAATTACTAAATTAATTCACTAACCCTAAGTACATAAAATACTAAGTAACACTAATTAATAAACCTAGAATTCTAAAAGTATTTATACAATTTAAAAAAAAAATTGCTAAAACTCTCTCTCTCTTGCCCCTAGCTATATATGAACCTAACCCTAACCCTAGATTTAGAGCACCTCCAATACAAGAATTGAACCAACGAATCACTAAAAAAATAAGCGGCAACGACATTAACTAACCTTTTGGAAGTTTCTCACCAAAGAAATGAAGCTCAAAACCTCCCCCTTGGAATCGCCACTTACGTCGCCGCTGTGCGCGAGCACGGAGAATGCTTGTTCTTATGCGGAGGTAGAAGAAGGGAATTTATAGCATTATTAACACAGGCGGTTGGTAGGATAGCGCTTTGTGTAAGCTTTTTTTACAGGCGGCTCTTAAATGCCTTTTGTGTAAAGCCATATTTGCGGGCGGTTTACAATGTCGGCCTTTGTGTAAATGGTATTTACACAAAGGCGGTTATTATAAACCGCCTTAAATACACCTATTTACACAAAGGCGGGCGAGAATTAAGAGAGCCGCTGTGTAAAACCGCTTTACTGACGGTTCTCTTGTTGGGCCCACTGTATTTTTTCTAATGGGCGTAATGAAATTGTGAACGCAC
>JADLZL010006482.1:0-66036 GCA_015844335.1 Chrysopogon serrulatus
TTTAGATCAAACATTGGAAATATAAATCATAAATAACTTTTAAGTTGTTGAGTTTTAAAATATAAAAAATCCTATGAATAAATTTGTCTTGAAATATATTTTTATAAAAGTATAAATAAAAGTATAAATATATTACTTTATGATAAGTATTTTATAAAAATATGACGTCAAAGTTATACTTTAGAGACTGTGTCGCTGTCCAAAACGACTTCTTTTATTAATATAGAAGGAGTACAAAGACAAAAACAAATTCTTTGAAAAAAAAGAGGAAAAAAGGCACTGAAATCCCTAAACCCTAAACCACGAGAACATCGCATCTAGCGTGGCCACACGCACAAACACCGCACATGATTCAGCGGAGTGTGCAAGAGGAAAGATGA
The DNA here is from genome assembly GCA_015844335.1 of Chrysopogon serrulatus. Classification (NCBI taxonomy): domain Eukaryota; kingdom Viridiplantae; phylum Streptophyta; class Magnoliopsida; order Poales; family Poaceae; genus Chrysopogon; species Chrysopogon serrulatus. The sequence continues at coordinate 381 of JADLZL010006482.1, forward strand.
ATGATTGGTGTGAATTTTTATATGAACACTGGATTTGGGCGCATAGTTTTTTTAAATGGTTTCTTGTGATATAGAAATTGTCAGGTAGTTTTTGTATTGTGAGCCCTCGTGTGCTTCCAATGTATATGGATACTAAAAAATATTACTGTGGTTGGTTGGTGAAAGACACATTAGATAAAACCTGATCCAAAAACGACGATAATACAGTCACTAGCCCTACTCTATGTTAGACTGATAGTGGTAAGGGAACAACACAATATTATCAGATAATAACAACCCCATCGTTAAAGAGCTTATGCTCATCTCCTCGCACTCAAATTCCTACTCTCATTGCCTTCATTACCTCCCTCAACAATGGCAGAGCGTCGCTTTTAGCATAGTAGGATGAATGTAAAGTGCAACACGACAATATGGGTGGACATAGGCATGCCCTAGTGTGGTAATGTGGATGTGGCGCCGCACATGTAATGCAACATAGACAGACGTCACTCCGGGCGTTCAGTAATACCGAACCGATCGGTTCGGTTTCTCGGTACCCATACAAATTCGGTTCCCAAGGATCTCGCACCGATGGGTTCCTAAAAAACTCGGTACCGAAGAAATTCGATATTAGTACTTTCGGTTCGGTTCTAGTATTTACCGAAATTACCGAACAAAGTACAATAGCATGTTCAATAGCTAATTTTGACACAAATTGAACATGATTTTATATAAAATAACAGTGCTAAATCATAAAGACAAAAAGCCACAAATACATAATATAGTTGTCTACAATAGACCCTTCAATAATATTACATACTATTACTTAGTACTCAGAGCATCTCCAAGAGTTTGCCAAAATTTACTTGGCAAATCTTGTGATTTGGCAACTCTCTAGAATATATAGCAAGTGAAAAAAGAGTCCTTCTCCAATAGTTTGGTATAATTCACTTGCCAAACACAGATCAAACTTACATCGGGAACCCCGAGATAAATAAAATTATGTTTATATCCTTCCACCTCTTGAAAACTTACATCGTGAACCCCGGGCGTAAGCAGAAACAAAATTGTTTTTTCACCTTTCCACATCTTCTAAAAGCTCGATAGCAAGTCGCTTTGCTACAGCGTGCATATATCCGCATGCGGGAGGAAAAAATAGCAACTTAGGATAAATAAGGAGTTGATTTGAGGAGTTGTTGGAGAGGGTTTTTATGATTTTGCTAAAAAATTAAGGATAGCAAGTTGAAATACCAAGTTATTGGAGATGCTCTCCTCAAATACTACAGTTACATCGGTTGTTATATTATTCGGTACTATTTCGGTATTTTGGTTTACCGAGGTATAGAACTGAATATACCTTGGTAAATTCGGTTCCTAAGAACTAGGTAATGATTTTTTCGGTATCGGTAAATTCGGTTCGGTTCTCGATAAATTCGGTTCGGTTCTAGTATTCGATACTTCGTTCCTAGGATGAGGCAGACGCAACGTACATGACGAAATGTTGCATGTCCATATGGTAAGTTGAGCATGTGGGTTGTGGTAGAGGTGAGGACGGTGGTTAGAGATGGATGGACCATAATAATATGATAATCTTAGGGATTTAAGTGTGTAACACTAGTACACAAACTATTTCTCTTGACATCGGCGCGTTTTATTTTCTTCGGGCGGTTTCTCTTTAGAACAGCCTGTAGAAATCGGGTTCTTTTCTACAGGCGGTTCTCTTAAGGAACCGGTAGAATCGACTATTTCTTCGGGCGGATTTCTTAAGGAATCGTCGGTAGAAATGATTTCACCGGGCGGTTTGTTAAGAAATCCGCCAAGAAAAATAGTTTGAAATTAATTTTTTTGAGTTTTTCAAACTTCCTCGGATGGAAAAACTCCCAAAATAAAAGTTGTAGATCTCAAAAAGTTATGACAACTTTTTATTTGAAATCATCTTTTTATAAAAACTATTTAATGAAATTTTCAAATTTGAAATTCAAATTTTGCAAATGATCTCAGATGGAGAAACACTCTAAATAAAAGTTGTAGATCTCGAAAAGTTATGAAACTTTGTAGTTGAACATTTTTTCATTTGAATTTGTTTAGGCTTTCAAATATTGAATGTTCCGTCGGGGTTTGTATAATATGTGGGGAACAAAAATGGGATATAGACACAAGTGACATGTGGGTGGAGTGGTAGATGGGGGTACACGCGAGAGGGAGGTCGCGGGTTCGAACCCCCACAGCAGCCAGAAGGCGTGCAATTTTAGCGAAAAAATGGACTTGGACCGGGCGGGTGCCTCCCCGGTTTCAAAAAATATTTTTTTGCCTTTTTAAAAATATTTTTTGCTATTTTTTCATGTTTTTTGGGCAGCGGTTTTAACCAACCGCCCGGTGGAAATGAGCCATTTTCACTAGCCTTCTCCCACGGGCGGTTGGAGAAAACGCCGGTGAAAATTGGCCCAACCGCCTCTACTAATGTTCTGTGTACTAGTGTAACTTTCAAGTGTCGAGACTGAGATGAGAGCTCGAGTCAAATATGTACCAACATCTAGACGAAAATTTGGAACAAATTTAGGATCGTTAATGAAATTTACACCGAGTTTGCATTGGCCGGATGCTGATTTTTTCCCTTCTTGTGAAGCTAGCTATCTACTATGCTAACGATCATTTCAAGCACTTGGAGCGACAGTAAATAAGATGGTCGTATGCTGATTATCTACTTTATCGAGCAGTAACACAAGCAATTTGGTCTCGCACTGCTAGATTCGACGGCATCTATCCTATCGTCAGTGTTACTGACTTTCGGTCCCTTGTTATGTTCGGTTCCTGTGAAATGAGCATCCAGCTATAGAGAAAACGAATAATCGCTGCTTCCTCCAATCAAATGCTCACTGCAGATTCCTTTCCTCCATTCTACAGTTCCTTCGATTATCCTCTGAAAATCCTCCGATCTAAAAATGGAGAATCCTCCGTCTAAAAGCAACATGAGAATGATCTAGGGGTGTATAAGGTTGATGAGCAAATTTCCTATTTAACACCGGAAAAAGTACAGCTTTCTTATTTGGCACCTAAACTCAATTTTTTTCCCTATCTATTCCATCTTAAGTTTTTTTTTTTCCAATTTGACACTTTCATTATTTTTTTGGACTTATAATGGTGTTAAGTCCTAGAGAAAAGACCATTTTACCCCTGTCATTTTTCTCCCCAGTTATTAACATGCTGGTAATTTGGATATTTTTACTTTCAACTATTATGTTTTCTTTTTTCAATTGCTTCTGTAAAATAAAGGAACGAACATAATCTTATAATTACTTATAATTATGTTGAGTTCAATATCAATCATTAGTAGCTACATAAAACATCTCAATAAAATACGTTCATGTTGAGTTCAATATTAACATCTTGTTGTTTACGTACGTGCAAGGTTTCTAGACCCTTCTAGATTGTCGCCGACGCCATGTACGACCCTACCCAATGGCTGCCGTATGGACAATCTGAGCACATTTGTTAGTTTTAGTTATAGCTACGTGTATCGCATGCATGACACGCTCGCAGCTCGTCTCCACTGGCTCATGTATAAATGCACATGCTAACTTTTCTCCTTCTTCGTGTGATCAAAGCATCGATCAGGGAGCTTCTTCAACCACGTACAAGCAAACGGCGCGTGTAAAATCGAAAAAAAATGACGCATGTATGGACACGTATCTTCAAAACTGGCTCGCTTACTTTCTTTGGTAGCTTGCACATGCTAATATGAACATGACGCTACATACGTTCTCATTTATCCGAATTATTTTGCACAAAGGGTAAGGAGATTTAACAATGTTACAAATAGGAAAGAAAAATTTGAGACGGAGACAGATAGGAAATAACTTGAGTTTGGATGCCAAATAAGGAAGCTGTGTTTTTTCTGGTGTCAAATAGGAATTTTTTTGCAGGGAGGGTTAAGGGGGCAAGGGGCTAGGCCCAATTGCGTTTCTGCTATATATATACACGTGTATTCCGGTCTTGGTGGAGGCCGGGGCATACCCCTTCTCTTCGTATCTGCGCCGGCTCCCACGTCCACCCACCAGGCCACCACCAATGGCAAGCAGGGGAGGACGGGGCGGCAGGGGAGGACAGCCGGACGAGCTCGGCCAACCGGGCGAGCCTGGCAGGGGAGGACGCGGCGGACGCGGTGGCAGGGGAGGACGTGGTGGTAGGGGACAGCGAGGCGAGCCCGGCCAACCAGGCCAGGGCGGCGGCCCCGGCGGCCCCGGCGGATCCGCGTTCGGCCCTCACGGCGGCGACGGCGGCACTGGCGGCACCGGCGGCTTTCTCGGCATCGGAGGCAACGGAGGCCGCGGCGGCGACGGCGGCCTAGGAGGCAACGGGGGCCACGGTGGCGACGGAGGTCAAGGCGGACCTGGCCAACGGGGCGGGACAGGCGGGCACGGTGGGCACGGAGGGCCCGTCGGGCCCGACGGGATCGGCGGGCGCGGCGGGCGCGGCGGGGACGGCGGGATGAGTGGTCCCCCGTTGTGAAGCCCTCGTCGCTGCAGCCGCGTAAACTGTCTGTTGCGAAGGCAGGAGTAGCAGGCTGACCAGATACGAAGATCTGTCCGGTGGTAGAACTCTCGTTGTCGCTCTAGTAGGCGGCAGTCCAACTCTGAATTCAGTTTGGTGTAACGTAGAATTGTCGATATCGCCGTAGTGTTTTATGTGGAAGAGTTTTAACTCTTTATTTATGCTATGGTTTATTTTTCTGGTGGAAGCATCATCTTGAAATTGAAAGTTGAGGAGCCAAACTAGTTAAATGCCATGCTTTTTTTTTTTTTGCTACTATTCTCGCTCGATGTCCTTGTTCTCAGAACTTATGGGTGATGCTCGTCACTCCTAGAGGCACACACCCATGCTAAAACCAGCTCGTTTTTGGTCCTTGATCTATGATTCTAGTGTAAGTTAATTGTAAATGAATCCTTTTCTATTGTTAATTAGATTAGTAACTCATCCTCCCACAAAATGTGTATTATTTCTGGGAGCGTCCCAATGGTCTAGTTTAGAGCTAACTGAATGCTCAATAGTGCAGAAGATGAGAAACCTAGCATGCATGGAGTCAAGAGAGAAACAAACTTTTCATGATGTCTCTCATAACATGATACTGTTTGCCAGCCTAGAATTACAACTGTAATGATATTTGCCAGCTTAGAGTTGGTGCTATATTGTTTGAGACACCCTAACAACAGTTAAACAAATTTGTGGTTGCAAACAGTCGTTTTATAGTTGCATTTGCCTTCCATGTCTCTTTTATCTGTGGCCTCGATGAATCATGTGCAGGTGCACCCTCCGTTCTGACTGCTGACACACACACACACATCTAATTAATATTAAATTGGATATCTGATATTCCACGAATTTAATATTAATCTTCTTATATTTGTATATCTGATAACTGAATATAAACATCTAAATTCGTCGTATCCGGTACCAAGAAAACACTCAGGTATCTTAATCCCTATATGACCCTTTCTGATCGAATGGCCAGTCGGGAAGTATATATATGTCATTTATACCCTAAATTATACGTGTATTTATTTATATATATCATCCTTCCGAATTATTTTTAACTCGAATTATTTTTAATCGTCCATCGTGTTGAGCTCGTGCCCCCGGAACAAGATCGTCTGACGAACGTCGGACGGAAGTGTGTCTGTTCCCAAATCCAACGCTAATAAGCTCCTTGGCAGCACATTGAAAGGCAGGATGTCACCTTAGAACAAGTTTAGGATCGTTAGTGAAATTTATACTGAGTTTGCATTAGCCGGATGGTATCTACTACTATCCTATTGATCATTTCAAGCACTTGGAGCAGCAGTAAATACGAAAATGACAAAAAAAAAAAACAACAGAAAAGACAGTAGAGCCAACGAATCGTGTGTACTGCTGCTGTACTCAAAATTTGAAAAAGCAGCCCACGGGCCAAATAGGTTGGGTCACAGGTTTCACAGAGCGCAGCTCACGTGCTCACAAGCGTCTCACTGAGCAGTGGCCCGGCCTCCAGTACGCCACCTTCCTGCGCGCTCACAGGTGGGGTCGTTGTTTGAACTCGGCTGTAGCTACGGCTGCTATGGAGGAGGCCGTACATGCTGCCTGTCACGAGGGGGCGCATCCATTTCTCGTTTCAGTGCTGCGAGCCTGCAATTGCCTCTCTCTCCTCCCTCGGTCCCTCCCTCCCTCCCTCTCTCTTCCATACATCTTTCAATCCCCCCCGCCGCTTCTCATTCTGGACCGTTTGCGCCGCTGGAAGGTTCTGGAACCTTCTGAGATGAGGAGCAGCAGACGCCATGGAGGAGGAGGAGGAGGGGGTGGCCAGGGCGGTGTAAGGGTGGCCGTTGCCTTCGCCGTGCTGCTGGGCTGTGTCGTGGCCCTCCTCGGCGCCGCCGCCGCGCAGGGCCCCCGCCTCCCCTCCGACTACAAAACCCTCAGCGGTACGGTACCGCACCTCAGCCTTCCAGCTCTACAGCTTTTCCGACTCGTGTCGTCGTCTACTCCTCTGCTTAGCGGTGCATGCTTCCGCCGCGGGGTCGGTTGCCGGTGGCAAACCCAACTGGGGCTTTGGGATACTTGTTCTACAGTGTTCATACAAGGCAGGCCACCTCTCTTTCGCTCACGATTTGAGGTGGTTTGTTTCCTAAGACCTTAGTAGCAATTTGGTCATTTGTGCAAATTCCAGAATTCAGATTCGGTTCTCTTCTGTCAAGTGGTGCCACCTTTTTTTTTTTCCCCCTTCTTGAGGGGTGTTGGGGTGGGTTCAAGTTCAGATTTGTCTCTGCCATTCGTGAGTTGAATTGAACCTGGTTAAAATTAATCAGAGCGATTATCTGAACCATGAGCATTTGTTCTTTGTCCAGGCGCCGCTCCTCTTGTGGTCGCCAAAGGTGGATTTTCAGGAGTGTTTCCAGATTCTAGCCAAGGCTCCTATTCTTTCGCGATGATCGCCAGCGCACCTGACACGGCCATGTGGTGTGACGTCCAACTGACAAAGGATGGTGTTGGTGTCTGCCTTCGGGATATAAATATGAAAAACTGCACCACTGTCGACCAAGCGTACCCCGCGAGAACACGGACCTATGTCATCGATGGTGTGAGCAAAACTGGATGGTTTGTTTCAGACTTCACCATTGCTGAGCTTCAGTCTGTTTCTCGTGAGTACAACAGTACCACTGCAAGCCTTTCGTTTAAAACGATTCGATCTTCTATAAGCTCTGTACATCTCAGATGTGTAGTAAGTACAAACTAATTAACAGCTTGGAAAATACCGAGTAGATGCACACATGCCACTAGATGTACCGCCAAATTTATGAGTCTTGAAAATCATAACTCAATACCATGTTCTGCTTTGATTTTTTTTTTTTTCTCTATATAACTAGTTTTACATTGTGGACATCTTGAGCTGTTTGCGCTGACATTATTACTACTATTATTTTTTATGCTTTTTTGTTCAAAGCATTTCTACTATTATGTGCTTTTTATCTCCTACAAATTTATTTTAATGATGTAAGCTATACTTCTTAACTGATTATCTACTTTATTGAGCAGTAACACAAGCAATTTGGTCTCGCACCGATAGATTCGACGGCATCTATCCTATCGTCAGTGTTACTAACTTTCGATCTCTTGTTATGCCGTCTCCTATTTGGTTGAATGTCCAGGTTGAATAATTATTCTTGGAACTTAACCAGAATTTACTGTTGCCAGTGTTATACTACCTTCAAAAGCTAATTTCGTTTTCATATGTATAGCATGACATCTTCTACAAACAACATGGTTTGGACATGAGGAACTACATACTTTCAATCAAAAAGCGTGTATCCATGGATTATATCTCATCACCTGAACTGGGCTTCCTCAAAAGTATATCTGGAAGAGTTGGTCGCAAAACAAAGCTTGTGTTTAGATTTCTTGATAAAGCCCTCTTAGACCATTCTATAAACCAAACATATGGTTCACTGTTGAGTAACCTCACGTTTATTAAGTCTATTGCATCTGGCATAATAGTCCCTAAGAGTTACATTTGGCCGGTGACAAAGGATAACTATCTACTGCCACCCACATCAATTGTCACAGAAGCCCACAATACAGGGCTGGAAATATATGCCTCTGATTTTGCCAACGATAGAATTATTCCCTATAACTACAGCTATGATCCGTTGGCAGAATACCTGAACTTTATCAGTGATGGTGGCTTCTCTGTTGATGGTGTATTGTCAGAACACCCAATTACTGCATCAGAGGCAATTGGTGAGCTACTAAGTTTTTGCATCTGTACATGTTAAAGAACCAGCTCTACTATTGTTATTGATTCTAACCTTTTCAGCCTATGAACTACTTCCTCTGTTCTCCTATGAACAATATTTTGGATTTTCATGTAGGCATAATATTATTATCCTCCATTGGAACCTGTATATTGTTTTGTCCCCTAATCCCCCATTTAGCCTTATAGTGTTTACTGTCCAGTGATGAAATATTTTATTATTGTAGGGTTTAAAATAACCTTACAGCATTTCAACATATGTCTGCCCATCGTGGAAACATAGTGTGGTGTTTGGTTGTTTTTATGAACAAATAAGTGACATATATTTTTAAGAGATATTTTAATGCATTTGAATCTCCTTGTCTGCAGGTTGTTTCACTAAACTGAATTCATATAAGACTGATCATGGTATGTTTTGTATGGGAGTAAGGCCTACTTAGTAATTGTACCGTGATGGTTGGATGTCTTCTATTTCTATTCAGTTTAATTATTTGTAGTACTTCTTTGCAGGGGAACCCTTAGTTATCTCACATAATGGTGCTAGTGGAGACTATCCGGACTCTACAGACCTCGCCTACCATAGTGCAATTGATGATGGTGCAGATGTCATTGATTGTCTTGTTCAAGTGACAAGTGATGGAGTTCTTATGTGCATGAGTTCCACTAATCTGCTTGACACCACGAATGTTCAGAGAACAACTTACAGCTCTCTTGTTTCTGTTGTTCCTGAAATTCAGCCTCAACCAGGAATATTCACATTCAACCTGACTTGGGCCGACATTAACAGTAATGCTTTAAAACGTGAGTTTTTTTTTTTTTTTTTTTTTTTTGGTAGCATTATAACATTACAAATACTCGAATAGCTTACTAAAGGCACAAACTTATAAGTATCCTTTTGACTGGCCCTTTATCTACAGCCAAAATTTCTTCCCCAGCGAGTGGTTATTTTCTTGTAAGGAATCCAAGGTACACAAATGAAGGAAAGTTTTTGAAGTTATCTGATTTTCTAGCAATCGCAATGGATAAGGACTTGTCTGGTGTCATGATCATCATTGAGGTGATAGTTTCGCTCGAAGTTTCACTTATTTTGTGACCTCAAAGAGTTGAACTTTCCACCTGATTTTTTGTCTCTGGCTTTGTGATACCTGCCCGTTTCATTCAAAAAAAGTATGACTATGTTACGAGCAAAAGTTTACCAGATAGTTGACACGTCAATATGTTGATGCGTAATATACATAATCTGTTTTATGAAAGAGCCCATCACCTGTTTTCATTTTTATATTGACAAATAATATAATTTGCTAACCAGTTGTCATCTTGTCATCTTGATGAGTTTCTGCTACAGTTATTAGTATACATAATGCTTCCAGAAGTCAAATGTTTCCAAATTCTACTCATGTTTCCAGAAATATTTTTTTCTCTTGTGCGAATATTGTATTTTTTTCCCCCTTGTGCCTTTCCAAATTCTACTCATGTTTCCAGAAGCTTAATTAATGGAAATTCTTCCTTCATTGATCAATCTATCTTTTGTACTACAGAATGCTGCATTTTTAGTAAATTCATTGGGAATTGACATTGTTGATTCTGTAACCACTGCCTTAAGTGCTGCTGGCTTCAATAATCATCCTACAAAGGAAGTTCTGATCCAGTCAAAAGATAGCGCTGTTCTTGTCAAATTGAAGCAGCAGAAAACAAAATGCAAGCTTGTTTACACTCTACCCTCAGGCATCGGGGATGCTTCTAATTCCTCATTGAAAGACATTAAGAAGTTCGCTGAAGCTGTAGTTGTAGATAGCAAATCTGTTTTTACTCTAAGTTCGGACTTTATCATAAGACAGAACAGTCTTGTGCAAGATCTGCAGTCAGCGGGTCTAGCTTTGTATGCAAAGGTGTTCCGGAATGAGTTTGTAGCACAACCGTTGGATTTCTTCGGAGATGAAACTGTGGAAATCAATTACTATGTTCAATCATTTAATTTATCAGGCATCATAACTGATTTCCCGAAGACAGTCAGAAGATACAAAAGTAAGTCTCATTTGCCATGTCATGTGCATATAGTTCACTATCTCGCAGTGTTTTATGTTCTTCGCAGCTGTCTTCAGTAGTGAAGGTACAAGTTTCATGGATATGAGTTGGGGAGTGCTTCCAGGCCTCGTGTTGTAACTTGTAATACTAAATATAATTATTATATTTCTTCTTGATGCACAGCTCTCCTGCGTATTGTCAGGAAAAGAAAAACATGTACATAATAGTGGGACATCATTTTGCTGCATTAGCAGGGTCTATGATGGAAAATAGCACGGGAACATGGCTAGTGGTGTTTAGGCCATTTTTCAAGTTTTTAGTAAAGATGGTGTCATTTCTCAATTGCACAGTTTCATGTAACTGTATTTAATTAGCAGTTGCAGTATTTATGCTCAATTTTCTAACTGCTGCATACACTTGTATTGGCAGAAAACACTTGTACAGTTCTGGGAAAGGATATGCCCAGCTACATGCAGCCTCCTCAGGCTGGCTCCCTTGCACAGTTTCTCCAAACCTTCAAAAGCCAGCTGCCATCTCTGCCACCAATGCCGACACTGAATTCTTCAAGCGTGGAGGAGCCACCTCTTCCTACTGTTGCATCAAGAAGTGTATCTGATGGTAGTTCCTCAGGGGGGCGCAAAACTCCTGGCACACCTTCTGATGCTCACACGGCTACTGTAAGTACTGGCATCCTACTTGTGATGGTTTTCACAGTTCTGCTGATCTGAGAAGACACATGAGACTGTATAGTAAAGGACTGAAGCTAATCTCCCTTGGATTCGGGCAAGCTTTGACTGGTGATCGGGTACTACCACACACTTGTTTTCTTGTCCACCTTTATGAATTTGTCAGTAGAAAGGTTACACCATCCAGTAAGCACTAGAAAGTAGAAACACAGACGTGGCTTTGCTGCGCCCTTGTTGGATCCTTGTTTTGCCGATGGACATATGAGGTGCTCATGTTTATTTGGGGCCATAGTTATTTCTTTGTATGATGGGATAGAAAATGTGAAATTCCATTTCCACATGGATACAACAGTTCATGGCCGATTGGAAATCGTGGAGTTACTAAAATGTCATGAAAACTCTTAATATATTGAGCAATGCCGAGTGGCTGTAGGTAAAGTCACAAGATTATGTGTAGCTACATACTGTGAAAACTTAAGTAACTCTTAGATAGGATCATATTCCATTTACAACAGTTCTCAAGCAAAACATTTGTTTATCATGTGTCAGTTCGCTGATGAAATCTGGTTTCTGTCGGGTTTGCAGTTGTGGAGAACGAGTCATGCTTCTCTTGTAAAATGCATAGAAAACAATTTACTGTGTAAAATGTCTACTTCTATTCTTCCTAAAAAATGTCTACTTCTATTAACAAGCTTATTGTAAAACCTAATAATGGAAAAAGTTCAATTATGTACTGGAAGAATTAATTGTACTGAAAGGTTGTTGAATAGACAGACCTTCTGAGTTGCTATTTTTTGAGATCTCCAGTGCTGCTGACATAAAGAATTGACAAAGCTTGGCAGAAACAAATGTTGCGTTTGTGAACTGAACTATTATTGTGACAATACTAGCTGTTATGAACCTGAAGATAGTATTTGCACGTACACAAATCATGTGAGCTGCTATCAGAAGCTCTTTACTCACTGCAGAAACTGGACTTTCAAAGGTCTGTGTCACGAGGGTGACAGTAAAATTCTGAATCTCATTAGCTGGATGTTTTTGAGAGAGTGTGAAACCGTGCAGAGGAAGGAAATTTATTAACGTTAGGGATATTGCACCTGCTAAGCGAAGCCTAAACAAATCGAATTGATTGGCAAAGCTAATTGGGTGTTTAATTGAATTAGCATAAAGAACTTTGCAAGAATCTATCAAATGTACGTGTAGTAGTGAGCTTAGTGGTAACGTATATAGTCAAATGTAATGCTAATTGGCAGTGGTAAATATAAATAGAATAGCAAGAGAAACTTTTTTCATGAGTAGTTGAGATATCGGCGTTCAATTTAGATAGCCCTTGCGAAAGACCGGAACAGTCGACCAAGAGGCCTGGTTGAATGGCAATGGCAGTAGCATCTTCCGCGAGTAGAGAGCAGTCTTTCGTCGCACCAGCTGTAGTATATGTTTTCGTCTTCATCAGACCAATTACTCCCTCTGTCCTATAAAATTTGTGACTTAAAAATCGTGACTATGAAGAAGACATAATTTTTTAACGACAAAAACAACGAGACGGAGGAGATACACACAAACGTATAGCGGGTGACTGATAGATCCTTTTGAAAGGAAGGGGCGTACTACACACTGAAGTGTATAGATTACTATTCGCAAAAAAAAAAAAGTGTACAGATTACGCAGGCCTACTTTGACCGAGTACTAGCAGTAGCAGCGATGACCCAAGCGCGCAACGTACTCCCCCCTCTTCGGCATCCACCTCCCGCCGCGTCAAACGCCCACGCCCCGAATCCGCTCGCGCCACGACGTGCCCGCCTCCTTTCTCGTCGCTGCCGACCTGGCGGCCCCGCGGCAGTGCGGCGGCGCCAATCTATCTCCGTCTCCGACACCGGACACGGCCACACGCCATGCCGCCTCGCCAACACGAGTGCTCCACCAGTGTCTGCGCGTCGCGGTCGCCGGTGCCACGTCTGTACCAGAACGCAGGACGGATTCCTCCAGCGTCCCACTCCCCGCGTCCGCCTCGCGGTCGTCGCACCTGGCGCGACGTTGGGTGCTTGCTTCCGCGTCCGTGCTTCGATGCCTCGCTGTGCAGCTGCATGCCGACCACGAACCCGTCCACGTGGACGGCTCTTCTTTTTTCCCTCCTTTTTCTCATCGCATCGCACATGCATAAAAAAGATCTAAAAGGGCCCGCCGGCACGGCACGGCACACGCCCGCCAGCTCTGTGTTGACACAGTGAGATGAGAGGAAGCTGTCCGAATCCGAATTCTCAATTCAGAAGAGCAGCCCTCCGAATTCGAATTCTCAATTCAGAAGAGCAGCCCGGGCCGGCCGGTGGCCAGCTCCCATCTGGTGCAATGCAACAGTGGCTGCCTGGACGAGTCCTAGGTTTCTATTCGCCGTCGTTGGGAGGGACAGGGCGACAGTTCTCTATTCTGCAAGACCACAAGTAGTAGTATATACGGAGCAATTGTACTTTATTCTCCCAGGCTGCAAACAGATTCCAATACGATAATGCTAATGCATGCAGGCGCTCTGCTTCTGTGTCCCCTTGACCCATTATAGTGCGCGTAGTGCCCTACTATCAATGTGACGTCAAAGACAACCCCAGCCCTAATCAGCAGGCTTTGGGACTTTGACCCCATCATTTTAATGGTGGCATTCGAGAAAGAGAAAGAAAAGTAAGGCTTGCCGCGGCGCCGGCGCCGGCGCCCGCAAAAGAAGGCATCCCTGCTGTAATGTGTAATCAGTGTGCCTGTCATCTAATCTGATGACGCTCATGCGCTGTCTGTCCGTCGTTTCAGAAAATTCAGAGCCTGCTGCTCTCTGTGCCCGTGCGCTTATTTGTTGTTTTCCGGTTCTGCTGCACATGCCTGCAACCGAGTCCTGCTTTCAAGGGTAGCAACGGGATCGAGAACAAAATTAAAGGGAGACCCGGCCCCCGCGTGCGCTGCACACCAGAGCGTAAAAAACGGCTACCCCCCGCCTGGATTCGCTCGGAATATTCCAAGACGAGACGAGATGCACAAGTGTGTGATGAATCATGGTGAAGATGAGAGCATAAACAAGTTCTGTTTTCCCAGGATTCGATTACATTGATTGATTGATTTTTCATAATAAATCAAACTGCATGCTGTAAATCCTTAGGTTTCTGAATTTTGGTACCCTGAATTCAGACAAATCCGTCAGGAAGTTAATGGCTCTTAACAAACTGAAATCAAATTCAGGTCCAACCATGACATATGTGTCGTCCATTCTCCATGCGACCATGCCTAGCCGGCCATAACACGGTCTAACAAAAGTGTAGAAAAAAGCTCAATATGCCTATACTACCTGTGTAAGTTCATGAGAAGATTCATTAGGGACATGACCTGGTACAACAGTTTGACTACTCCTGCTACTACTATTTCCAAGTCATGTTTGTCAGGCTCAATCAAACAATGTTTCAACTGCTACAGCGTTCCCGCGTGTAAGCATGTCCAACTTTTAGGAAAGCGACGCGATAGTGGATAAGGATAATCGCAATTGTCAATCCTTTTGGAGGGAATAGATATTATAATGCCTGAGACGCCCGGAATCTCAAGCCAATGTTGCCCCCTCTGCCACATTTTCAGAATCCTTTTATCTCCCAAAGGACAGCATCAGATTATATATACTACTACGACACAACGAAAAATCATGGGGGCCGGGCAAAGGAAAGGGATATCTGCAGCCTGTAGCTGTATGCTGTAGATAGATACTGTACATAGGTTCAGTGTCGATGAACTTAATTTCAAGTTGCGATTGGATTCGAGCCTGAATTGAAGGAGCTCATCAAGCAAGGTGTTAACAATATCGGTAAGCAAGGGCAACGCCATATCACTCAACAGGGTTGCAAGTATTATATATTGCAGTATGGTGACGAAGAGTAGGTCGAACCGTCGAAGGCAGCGCGAGCAGGATGATGATAGGATTTATTATATATTGACATCTCTTCTCTGCAAGAGAATCCATCACTTGATAAACAAAACAAAGAAGAAAAAGATCGAAACGCAAGAAAACGCAGCGGATGATGCGAATGTATATGGACACGGAAGCTTTAGTATCGGTGCTGATGCGCGCGCATTTGTCCTCGTGTGTCCTCTGACGGCGAAGTCGCTCGCTCGCTCTGGAACGAAGACGAGAGAAAAGAAAAAAGAAAAGAAAGGGAGAAGAATTGCCCTGACGGCGAGCTGTGCCTATGGCCGCCGCTATGGCCCACGAGGACGACACCTTGGTGGTGCCTATCCGTTGTGGCGGTTTCGGTTGAGCAAACCCAAGTTTCCTTCCTGCTGCATCGACATCGACATCGATCGTACGTGTGGCGTCATACATATCGATAGCCTCATTTGTTTTTCCAGACTCCAGAGCAGAGAGTTTGGTATCGTCTAGTATGATAAATAATGCAGGCGATCGGGCGAAATCGGCTCATTCGCTGGAGTGGTGCTGCCGTTGTTGCTGTTGCTTGTTCGGCCACCTGCCCGCCCCAGCGCCATGCTTGCTGCTAACTCGACTATCTTCTTCTTTTCTTTTGGGTCAACGCGGTTCCTTTCCTTTCCTTTCGTTTGGGCATAAAACTGATGCAGACATACCCATATAGACGGACATATATTACATACATAACATAAGCCACAGCTCATGACGCAATTACTCGGCGAAACGTACTGCTTATGTGTTCTTGAATGAATGAAATAAATAAAGAAGGAAAGCATGCAATTATGCAGGAGGATTATGCCATTGGCTGCGTTGGATTTTTGCGGCTGGTGGTGGTTCAGACTGATTAGTCGCTTGGAAGACAAAGTGCAGCAGAATGTTTTCAATGGAACTGGTGTTTTGATAGTGCATCAGGTGGCAGCGGTGGTTGGTAATGGCGTATTGGCCAGGGCATGGCATGGCATGGCAGGCAGAACGCAAGTACACTTTGGGAGTTCGAGGAACAGGGTGCGGTCGCACAGGTTCTTCTCAGCCTATCCGCCGTCAAATCTGCAGTTTTGGCGGGTACGGGGAGAGGTCCCCGGCCTCCGGCCTCCTGACAAATGCGGCGTTGTGACTTGCCTGCCTGTGGGCGAGGGATGGGCGACAGGTTTGTTTGACAGCGGCCGCTTGTGGTCAAAACAACATAGACACGCAAGATAACAAATTGGGCAATGGTGAATGACTGAATATTCTACTACTGGCTACTACTGGCTGTTGCCTTCAGTTACTGGTAGCCGTTAGTCCGTTACTTGCATTGCCGCTGCTCCAGCAGATGAAACTGAAACTAACTGCTAAGGAAGGAACAAAAAGAGAGAGAGAGAGAGAGACTAACTGACTGCTGAACCTGAATTCACTGCACGCAAGACCAACTGCAGGCAACAATGGCAGCAGTGGAGTTGTAATTCCAAGCTTTGATTTTTTTTTTTTTTTGGATTTCTGTCCCCAGTTCATGCTCTATCCACACGAGGAATTTACATCAGACGGCTATAAGAATCTGTACATTTCTCTCTCACACTTTCTTTTGGTTGATCATTCTCTCTTCTCCCTATCGGAAAACACGCACGCGACGCGAAGAAGGGAAGCAAAACTTGTGATGTCACACACAAGGGAACGAACGAACGGCACGAGAGAAACCTAGCAGCAGCCTCACGAACCGGGCTGCGGCGGCTTCACCGGCCGCGACGCCGCGCTGCTCTCGCCGGAGGCGGCGAGGCCCATCTCGATGTCCCCGCTCGCGTCCTCCTCCTCCTGATGATGATGGTGATCGCAACGATGCGGCGGCTGCGTGGGCGGCGTGGCGCCGCCGCACCCAATCAGCCTCCGCAGGCCGCATGCCCGCGCGGCCTCGGCGATATCCACGGCGACGTGCTCTTGGGGCACCGGTAGAGGAGTCACCGCCGCCGCCGAGTGCTGCTGCTGCGACTGCGACTGCGAGCGGCCGGTGCTGACCTCGTCCTGGGAGCCGAAGAAGAGGACGTTGGTGGGGAAGTTGGGGGACTCCGGGTCGGCCTCGGGCGTGGGCACGGCGGGCGGCACCGGCGGGTCGTCGACGGCGGGGCAGCGGCAGAGCGGGCAGGTGGAGTGGGAGCGGAGCCACATGTCGACGCAGTCGACGTGGAATCCGTGGCCGCAGCGCGGCAGCACGCGCGCCGTCTCCCCGGGCGCCAGCTCCGTGATGCACACGGCGCAGTCGTCCAGCGCCTCGCCCTTGGCCACCTCCCGCCGGGGCAGCTTCGCCATGGATTTCTCGTCGAGCCCGCCGTCGTAGCACCACTCCGCGGCGCCGCCGTCCTGGCGCGTCCCGCCGCCGCCGAACACGACGCGCAGCCACGCCCTGACGCCGCCAACGGCGTGCGGCGGCGGCGGCGGCGCACCGCCGCGGTAGTGCTTGGCGCAGAGGAAGATGTAGAAGCAGAGCACCAGGGTGAGGAACACCGCCGCTACCGCCGCCAGCATCGTGGTCGCCGCCGCGACCGTCGTCGCGGTCACCGCCATCGATCGATTGATGAGCCGATCAGCCGCCGCGACCGCGCTGCTCTCTGCTTGTTTCCTCGTTCGGTCCCTTCCCTTTTCCTTTCCTTGGAAGAAGTAGAAGTAGAACCTTCTTGGCGTACGCAAGCAGGAGCCTTTGCTGGTGTGCTACCCTTCTCCGCCTCCTCCCCTGCTCCCGGAAGCGCTCCTCGACGTTGGCGCCACGAAGCTCTTGAAGGCAATGAATGGTTTGAGTGTGTCGTGTTGGGGCGTTGGGAATTCGAATGATTAGCGCGGCTACTTATACGAGGGCGGCGCGGGGTTGCAATTGCAAAGGATAAGACTCGCTCAACTCAAGGCCGGACGGGACGGGACGGACCAGGGGGACCCGGGAGAGAAGGAAGAAGGCTTGGGCTTCTTGGCTTGGGGGTTTGGAGGGGAAGGTGAGCGAACCGTGGAGTCTGAGGCGTGCGTGGCCTTGGACTGGAGCCTGCAGGAGGAGGGAAAGCGAGGACGACGGCGACGGTTTCGAAAGCGTTGACGCGAGAGCGCGAGGCGGCTGTGGGGTGGAACGAGACCCGTTGGACCGCCCATCCCTCCCACGGCCGTCGCCGTCTAATCCCCCCGGCCCGTGATGGCGTGGCGTCGCCGGCGTTCCGGCGCGCGCCGCTGCACGGTTGCACCAGATGCAACCAGACGGGCCGGTGAGCCGCGACACCGACCGCCCGCGCGGGCTCCGCCGATGATTGCCGCGCACGGACACCACGTCCGCACTCCGCACTTCCGCAGCCGTGTCAAGATACCTCTCGGTTCTGTCTGTACCATGCGTACCATGAGCCAGTTTCTTTTCTAGCGCGGTCTGTACTGTGCAGTGACTTCTGTACAGCTGCCTGTCAGAATATCTTAACGAAGGATGATGTGGCACGATGCAATCCGCCCTGCTTGCCTCCATGGTTTGTGCAGAGTTGGCTGGCAGAGAACGGGGGGGAACGCTCCCGCCTCCCAGCGGACTCCAGGAAACGTGGACCGTATGCCGTGAGCGTGTCGCCGGCGGGGCCTCCGGTCGGGGTCCCAGCTGATGGAAGGAATGAGCATGAGCCGCAGGCAAAGGCAACGAGGGTGGGCCAGGGCCTTGGTGGACCACCGTGGCTGGCCGGCGGCCTGCCTGCCTGCCGTGTCTTGGCCGGGGAGGTTCGGTATAGCAGTTTGTGCTCGACTGCATCCTGTCCCTTTCCCCTTCCGGTTATGTATGCTTGTGCGTTTTGGGGAGGAAGCAACTGCCCTACCCCAACCCCCCAACCGGTGCACGGACGGCGGCCTCCGATCCCGTGTCTGCCTTGCATTTTTTTTTTTTAGACAGTAGGGTTGGCTGGATATTCTGGGAAGGAAGCAACTGGAGGAAAGGAGGAGAGCTGAATTGTAAGTAAGCGGCCTTATCTAACTTGAGTACAAAGTCTGGGAAGGTTGACCAAACGTTGCTAAGCTAGCCCAACCCAACTTCATCTAACTCGACTACTTAGTCGTACCAAAATTCCCTCAAAAAAAAAAAAAAAAAAAAAAGAAACTTAGTCCTACCAAAAGGAAGACTACTTGGTCACATCACAACTAGGAAATCGTAGTAGTACTCGTACCAAAATTCCCTCGTACCAAAATTCCCAAAAAAAAAAAAAAAAAAACTTAGTCCTACCAAAGTTGCTACGCGCGCTGACCACAGTAGAGTAAACGAGATGCCGTACTGGGTGGAGACTGGACGGCCACAACCTGAACCATCGTCCCCGTGCTGGGATTTGGGGATTAGCCAGTACGTAGTAGGAAGATGCACTGGACGAGCTAGGACGACATCCTCGGCCAAGTCCTCTGCGGAGGTTGGAGCCGAATTGTACGTGCTAGGTCTACCGTCTACGTACGGCTGGTGTCCTTGCAGACAGTTGCTGTACCCCGATCAGCCAATCCATTCGGTCATCCAGATGACCGTGGCCAAGTCCTCGCTGCCGTCTCCGGGCAGAGACGCTTTCAACAACAGTCGGGTGGAAACGCCAGGTGCTCTGAACCGAGACCGCAAGCACTCCGGCCTCCGCTCCTTCGCCGAATCGGCGGCTGAGTCGACGGGCGGCCGCAGCCGACGTGGCGTGCCTGGCCGCCCCCCCGCGGCCCCCGCGAGGACGGAGGACCCTTATCCGGCGCCGGGGGTCACGGCAGCGACTGGGATGGATCGGATCGATCGACCGATGGGTCCGGGTCCGGCAGCGGGCACGGACGGGACGGGGACAGCGACGGGAGCCGTCCGCGCCCGGGCCCGTACCCGTGCGCGATCGCTGACCGCTGCGCCGCGCCCATGACTCCGTTGTTTCTGCCAGTTTGGACGGGGCGTTTGAATGAATGAGAATGGATACCCATGCAATGCAATGCAGGTCGGCTAAAGGCGGGCAGGGGACGCTAAAGCGCGCCCGGCACGCGCTGGGAATTGGCCTGGTGCGCCGTGCGTGCGCGCCATCATGCCGGGAGCCCCGGTTGCCGTCTTGCCGACCCACCCGGCCACGCAGGCCCCCAAGGGCAAGCACCTCGCCGCCGCGGCCCCGGCTAGGGCCAGCTCCGGCCGGGGATTGCTCTGCTCGTGCTCGATCCATCATCGATGCCACGGCGGCCGGACCTTTTGACCGCCATAACCATAATAAAGCGGCGAGCGGACTTTCTGGCGGCGGCGCGCATCCCGTAGACAAGAGCGGGGCCAGGGCGAGGGCGGGGCGGCCGGCCCCGTACCGTACTAGTAGTGCTAGTGCGCCGGCCAGCGGCGGTCCGGGTCCGGGGACCTCAGCTTGCTTGGATTGGATCATACGTGGTGTCGAGCTTGGATATCGTGTGTGAGGCGCAGCGCAGTACAGTACAGTACAGTAGAGCACACGCGTTGTACTCCTACAAGCTAAAAAAAATCTCTAAAATGCGTAGTTTGACTTTTCTTAAATTTGATTGAAACCAGATTCTGTTTGTGCATCTCCAGAAGAATCCCACGGTACGGTAACCAATCAGCGTGGCAGCGACTGGGATCAGAAGCCACGATACTAGTACTATACGTACATCCCAACAAGGCAACAAGGGTTCTGCGATCTGGGTTCCTTTTGGTTTTCAGTGCTTGCGCGGCCGACATCCACGGGACCAGAAGCCCGGGACTGACGTGTCTGGTCGGCTTCAAAGATTTCTTTGTCTGGATCATTATTAATATAAACGCCGCCTAACCAGTGACCACAGTACTACCCCATGGCTGTATTAGCCCTAACTTTTGGCTGAGCTAGTGATTAAGAGCGGGCCACTTGGCACAATGGGTGGCACCATGTGTGTCCACCATGCTTCTGCCCACCACGATTGCATTGAGGCGCGACTGTGCCAAGAAATCTGGGACGGTGGACGGAAGGAAGCTTGGCCGATTGCGTCAAGGACGGCATGATCGAGCAGGCCCGGCCAAAATCACGGCACAATCATGCAGTAGAGTGACAGGACCTGAACTCGTGTGCATGAACGAGCCAGCAGCAGCAGCACCCAGCGACCAGCGCACAACGATGTGAATGATGATTTCGCCCGGACCCTTTGCCCCATTCTGCGGCCGTCGGGACGTCCCATCCTCTGTCTCGGCGTTTGCTTCAGCGTGTCTTGAGACGTTCGTTGGCTTTGCCTTGGAACCAAAGTGGTGTGGGGACTTCCTCATTTGGTGCGAGCGAGCGAGCGAACGGACGGGACGGGACGACGTGGTAACGGACGGATGGTGTGGCTCGTGTTCAAAAAAAACTGCAGAACCACAACCACGGATCAAATCAAGATCGGCCTTTCAGCGGTCTTTGCTGCTCCTTGCTTGGAGCAGAAACTGAACAATCCCTAGTCGCGGTACCACCACCAATCTTGGGCGTTTTTTTTACGCCAAGAATGACATTATTCCTTTCATTCATTCACAAAGATGGGCCGACGTAGCGGTATCGAAAGTTTGGGCCATAGTAGCAACCTAGTAGACCATGTCTCATAGACCTTCTTTCCGTTTGATCAGGCCCAGATAGGCAGAGAGTTGGGGCCATGTTGCTTTCTCTCCCGTGGCCCGATCTGCTGCTTGAGCTCAACAAGGGCTCCGGAAACATACCATACTTGCAAGTGGACGAGGTAGGTAGCAAGAGAAAACCAGGGGTTTCAGACGCCAGACCAAAATTCTGAACCTCTGAAGACTGGGCTGACATCGAACTCGGCTACTATGGTCATTGCATCCTTTGCCACTGTCCTGTCAATCAGTTATTGAGTCTCGCTTATTGATGAAGGAGGAAGAGATGAAGAAGTGGTTGTTGCACCCACTCGATCCACTGCACGAGTCAATACAAGAGGTGAAAACACTGCACTGCACTGAACTATCAATCAGCACTGCTAATGCTGTAATGCAGCAGTGCTAACCGTATACTACTGGGATGCATGACAGGAACAAATTCTCTAGTTCTCCTTGGAAAAGTAGTATATGTACGTACTGTATATATATCTCTATCTTCAGTTCTCAGAGGCAGTAGGACAATGCAAGTCTTCACTCCATCAGACAGAAATTCAGGAAACCCTGGATGCCTGAACCTCATCTGCCTTGTCTTGACGACATGCCGGCACGACATACGCTGCGACATGCTGTGCCAAATTCAGAGCGGCGGGCCTCCCCCTTGACCGAGACTTTGGAGCCACTCTTTGGGTTGGCTAACCAGATTACCTGCCGCCCTTTGTTTCAGTTTGGTCGTCTGGAGGCCGGCCTGCCTGCCCGAATCTGGCCGCTCTCCCTTGTCTATGTCTTGCTCCATGTTCCTTTCCCCGTCGTCAGAACTAACATCCCATTTTAGGTGGTCTAACTTGGTTCGTTATTGGTCCAATCAACTCCACCGTACCCTACCTACCTAGAACTCGTCCTACCAACAACACGTACGACTACTCGAGCATTAAGCTTGAGTTCAGCCGTTCATCAGGGAAATCAGAGAAACTTAACGCACTGTGTTTTGTGACAACGCCTTCTAACTAATTTCTTGGCTAGCTCCCTGATGATTTTTTTTAACAACGGCAACCAAATCGTGCAGGCGACCGGCAGCAAGAACAACAAGCAACCGTTTCCATCCATCCTCCTCCTACTAGTAAGAGTATTAATTACTAAACAACATGATCTTGATGACGGAGGACGAAAGCTAAGCATGCCTACCGCCCAGTTCCAAACCAAACCGGGAGACTTAAAAACACGACGCGTCAGCAGCAGCTCTCGTCTTGGCATTGGAACCTGTTGCTATCGACTCGTGCATGCAGTGGCGTCCGATCCATGTGTCTGCAGCCGGGTTTTGCCGTCTGTATATGGTATGCACCTCGTTGTCGTATGTTGCGTGCTCGAATGGCAAGCAAACCCAAGATGCATGTATGGCACAGGTGGGCGAACGCGAGAAGATGGAAGGAAACAGCTCGCGAAAATGACAACTTTTTTCTGCTGCTTCGGAATGCAGTGAGTGAATGTGATGTGATGTAATGTAATCGCTGGATTGGGCGAGTTTGGCCACCTGTTGCGACGCATAATGCAGGCCGGGGGGGTCTAGTATGTAGGGTCTGCCTACAACTACAATCACTCTCTAGTCTCTACTATTCAGCATTGCGTTAGACGAGAATATCAATATCATAGGGGAAAAGCATGAATGAACAGAGAAATAAAGCAAAATGGAGGACAGAAGTAGGAGCTGATCGATCATGGTCCATCATGGCAGGCAGGGTGCAAGTGCAATCATGCCGAGAATAAAATTGCTCGCTCGCTTTCGAACAAGCAGCTTGCAAGCCAAGACGCTCGTTCGTCCGTCCCTCCCACCGCCTTTTTCTGTTCAATTTCGACCGTGATCATCAGATTCGGTTGTCTCTCCTGGTCCTAGTGCCTAAGCCCGCTGCTAGATTTTCATTCATTCATTCATCACAGGAATCCTGCAAATGATTTGCTTAACGCAGGCTTAAATTTCGCTGAGTTTATTTGAGGACATAAATTTGTGTTCATATCAGTCGTTGACCCCCGGTCTATTTTTGGGGAGAGGATGCCCGAGTCCTGACGCCACTGCAATCGTGAGGTGAGGTATCGACGAGCTGGAGGAGGTCCACACTCCTCCAGTACTGCTGTAGCCATACCGATGCCGGTCAAAAGGTAGTGATGGTGCTCCAGAGCATACTCTGCACACGCGCACATTGTATCATTGCCAATCAGCAAAAGCGACCTCAAGATGGACGGCAATGCTTCGTTATGGGAGCCACGATGCACGACAGCTGCAAAACAAAGCGAGGTTCCATCCAAAAAAGAAGGAAGCGAGGCAATATCATCTTCCATTACCTTCTTCCACGTGTCATTTTAATTTATGTCACCCCAAAACAGAATAAACAACTTTTAATTTAATGTTCTTATTTTTAGAGAGCATGCATCAACCAGATACCATGCGCTTTCTGTTCAGGACATAAAAACCAACATGGGCGTTTTCGTTTTATTTGTTTTTTTTTTTTTTTGTCCTTGCACTTGCACTCATCTTCGGAATACTGGAGATGGGCAAAATGGATTTTTTTTTCTTCAAAAAAGAAAAGAGATAGAAGATCTGCTGCAAACTGTTGTATTGTAGTCTTTATTTATGTATTAAATGAACCATTTTCCACTAAAAACGGTGTAAAATTGCCTTAGAAAAATAGGCTGGAGGTCCACAATTTGGTTGATGCCGGTTTTTGTCAAGCATACTCTAAATAAAATCAGCAAAAACAAATGGACGGCAATGCTTTTTGTAGAGCCAGATGCGACAGCTGCAAAAAACAAAGCCAGGTTCCATCCAAAAAAGAAGAAGGAAGCGAGGCAATATCATCTTCCATTAGTTTCTTCCATTCCACGTGTCATTTTATTTTGGTTTAAATCAATTTATACTACATTTTCAGCCAAAATGCGTTTGGAGAACAAGAAAACCAACATGGGCGTCTAAAATTGCATTAGAAAAAATAGGCTTGCAAATTTGGTTACTTCTCCATATATTCCATGTTGATGCTTTTTGTGAAGTAAATAATATAAAACAATTTCGGTTTTTTGCTCTCCCCATTTCACCACACCTGGAGTATTTCCCTTTTTACTCCAAACCCCAAAATGAAATATCATCTCAATCATCTAGAACACTAATTACACTGATCTAACAACCCCAGCGTCGTCATCAGCCGTCAAAATCTCGCATTTACTCCACTCCAACACGCGAAAAGCAAAACACCGGACGCAGTCAGTGAAATATTCATATTTAAAATCTTGTCGCGATTTTCCCTCTTATTTCATTCTATCCCGCGGACTTCAAGAGACACCAGCACCGCAAGCATACAAAAAGAGTGGAACCGAAAAAGGAGACCTTTTTTTCGGCATATAAAAGTTGGTCTTGTTTCGTGGAGCCTGCAGAGGAATGGTGCAGCGGTGAAGGGAGAGGCAGGACCGCAGGAGCAGGAGGAGGGAAGCCGCAGACAGACATGGCTGGAGCGGCCATTGGGGTAGTGGCGCTGTTCTTGGCTGCAGCTTCATTTGGGGCTAATGCCAACACCGACTCGAATGATGGTGAGTGAGCTCTGTTCCTTTTAGTCGTAGAGCTCTCCTCCTTTTAGTCTTCTTCTTCTTCTTCTTCTTCTTCTTCTTCTCAAAGCACTTTTGGCTTCCGCGCATCAAGAAATGATGCATTTCCTCATGGTTTAGTCTGGTTTTATTAGCCATAAATGGATGCGAAAGGCTCCTCCTTTCTGTATTCCCCCTGTTCTGGTCAGTCCATTGAGACTGAAGAAGTACGGGTTCTGAAATTTCGGGTTGGCATATATATATGGCTGGTTTCGTGAAATTTCGGTTCATATACAGGCGTGTTGACAAGGGGAATGCTATCCCTTCATTTTGCTACTTGGGGACATCCAAAAGTTCTTTTAAATGTTGTAGAGCAGCAAAGCATATGATGATTATATGAAAGAAATACCATGTTAACTGAAATTTCAATCCTCCGTTGTTACTGATTTGTCCCAAACCTTGTTCTTGAATATGCAGTGAATGCCCTCAATGTCTTCTACACAACCATGAATTCGCCACCGCAGCTGACGAACTGGGTGTCCCAAAACGGGGATCCCTGTGGACAGTCGTGGCTGGGGGTCACCTGCTCGGGTTCCAGAGTGACGGCAATGTGAGTTAGCTGAAACCTTCAGAAGGGCTGCTTGTTTTCGCGTCACGGCAACCGATCCTTCCCGACTGAATTTCATTTTTCCTGAATATATGCTAAACAGAAATTTATCTGGGATGCGGCTTAACGGCACCCTGGGCTACAACATGAACCAGATGACTGCGCTGGTTCAGCTGTAAGTGAGATCTCACATGCTCTTAAATCTCAATGAGCAGATGTTTACAAACAACATGTCATTTTTCGGTCTTAGTCTAACCTTTAGTGTTCTGCAGGGATATGAACAACAATAATCTTGGAGGCAGTGACATTCCTTATAATCTTCCTCCGAATCTCCAGAACCTGTGAGTTATGTTTGATGTGTACCATCATTCCTATTTGGCTATATTTTTAGGTCTTACATACAACTACTTGGTATGCAGAAATCTTGCAGTAAATAACTTCACTGGGACAATACCTTACTCCATCTCCCAGATGGTTGCACTTAGGAATTTGTAAGTTGAATTTTGGGATTTGTGCTAAGCTGTTTTGACAAGATTTGGCCAAATTATATCTATCACTCTCCTTGCTGCAGAAATCTTGGTCATAATCAGCTCTCGAACATCAACGACATGTTTAGCCAGCTTAAAAATTTAACAACCCTGTGAGTGATATTCCTTTCTTTCTGACTGCTTATGCATGCTGTTGTCTTCATTGCTCCACAATCCACAGTGGGAAACATCAATCAACTGTTCAATTTCCAGGGATCTATCATACAACATATTCTCTGGTAATATTCCACAAAGCTTTAACTCCTTGACAATTATGAAAACACTGTGAGTACTCCACATGTTCTGTTCAACTTCATCGATTGAAAAAAAAAAGTCACATGGTCTCACAAATCCAACCTCCGCTCTTGTCAGTTACCTTCAGAACAACAAATTTAACGGCACAATAGATGTTCTTACCAATCTTCCTCTTACTGACTTGTAAGTTGACATGCTTACCACCTACTCAATTGCAAGTTTAATTCTTAATGCAACATTTAACAATCCATGCAGAAACGTTGAAAACAACAAATTCACCGGCTGGATACCTGATAAACTAAAGGGAATCAATAGTCTTCAGTAAGTACCTTTACTGCAACTGTTACAGCTATTGCTATTTAAGTATATGGGATGGATACAACACTCTAGTCATCTTTTGACAGGACAAGTGGAAACTCGTTTAACAATGGCCCTGCTCCGCCACCTCCACCATCACCACTATCACCACCATCAACAAATACCCCTCCTCCCTCTCAGGGACCTGCTGTTCCAAGTAGTGCTGGTAAAGATACCCCAGCCGAAAGTGGTGGCAAACATTCGAAGCTTGGTGGTGGTGCAATAGCAGGAATTGTAATATGTTTGTTGGTTGTTGGCGCAATAGTTGCATTCCTTGTGATCAAGAGGAAATCATGGAGGTTATCACGGGGACAAGACCCTGAGCAAAATGAACCTCTCAGCCCTCTTGCTTCTGGACTTAAACGTAAGCCTTACATTAGTTGTGTTTTCATCTTATTGCTGCTGTTCTAGTAGGAACCACAAGCTCATATCTTTACAGTGCAATTTCTCTGTTCTGTATTCTTTTTCTTGTGGAAGATGATTACATAATGTGTTATCCTTGTGCCTACAACCATGCTATTCAGAGATGAAATCGATCAAATCTATCAAAATCATATCAACAATTGGCAAAGAAGAGTTGCAGAAGACTGTTTCAATGAGTTTGAAGCCTCCAACAAAAATTGACCTGCACAAGTCCATTGATGAAAATGATACCACTAACAGGTCCATCTCAAGGAAAGTAAGTTTGTCTTCCATCACAATACCTGCATACACAGTGGCAGACCTTCAGGTGGCAACAGGCAGCTTCAGTCCTGACAGTCTTATCGGTGAGGGATCGTTAGGCCGTGTTTTCAAAGCAAAATTCGGTGATCAGAAGGTATATCGCTAATTGTTACATGTTCAAACCAATTATTAGGCCATTATATCTTGATGATATGCTTCATTTCTTTTTTGAAGAAAATGATATGCTTCATTTCAGTTTCACAATTATGATCCAAACTATTGCAATATCATCGCTTTCTGAATGGTAAATTTCAGGTCGTGGCTGTAAAGAAAATAAACTTTTCTGCATTTGCAAGCCAACCTTCAGATTTGTTCATTGAGTTGGTTGCAAACATTTCAAGGCTAAATCATCCAAACCTTGCTGAGCTTGCTGGTTACTGTTCAGAGCATGGACAATGCTTGCTGATATATGAATTCTACAGAAACGGTTCTCTCCATGAATTCCTTCATCTGAAGGATGAACGAAGCAAGCCATTGTCTTGGAACAACCGTGTCAAGATTGCACTTGGATCTGCAAGGGCATTAGAGTAAGTGGCACAGGCTTTTCACCACCCTTTTTTTTTTAAGAACCGACAGGTTATGGTAACCATATGAACTTTTCAGGTACCTACATGAGACTTGTTTCACCATCAGTGGTCCACAAGAATTTCAAGTCATCCAAAATTTTATTGGATGGTGAGCTGAACCCCCACCTCTCTGATTCTGGGTTTGAAGGCCTTCTTCCAAACCAGGAATTCCAGGTACTTCTAATACATCTGCGATTGACTTCTCTGCAGAAGAAATGCTTTACATTATTACTTCTTTGTGGGAGTACCTAGTGTTTTTAATGACTCTATAATTATGTATGATGTTCATAGTATTCAATTACAAAATGCTACATCAAGTCACCAAGAAGTAAAGTAGCAAGTGGAGATTGTCATTACAGTAACAGAACTGAAGAGACTCAGGATCATATGGCTAGCATAGTAGTTCTGCACACCTAGCTGCAAGCTAAGATTTGATCGACAAGCTATATGATACCAAGTTGAGCTCAGCTTAACTTTATAGCACGAGTGCTAATTTAACGAATGTTCGTGCTAAGCTTTCCTGCACAAGCGTACTAAATATATAAGCAACAATTTCAGGAATCAGATGAGAACTCAGGATACAGGGCACCTGAGGTGAACTTGTCTGGTCAGTACTCCCTGAAGAGCGACGTGTACAGCTTCGGAGTCGTCATGCTAGAGCTTCTGACTGGCCGGAAACCGTTTGACAGGTGAACGAATGCAGATCAATCCTCTGCAGCACACCATCTTTTCTTTCGGTCACATTTGTTCTGAAGAACCACATGAGCAATCTGAGACAAGTAATTCTAGTTGTAGCAACTAAGCAACACATGTAGTCAGCGCTTGCTCTCTGAACTTTTGCAGGTCCCGACCGCGGCCTGAGCAGTCACTGGTCCGATGGGCAACTCCGCAGCTGCACGACATCGACGCGCTGGACCAGATGGTCGACCCTGCGCTGCAAGGCCTGTACCCGTCCAAATCCCTCTCCCGCTTCGCCGACGCCATCGCCCTCTGTGTTCAGGTGAAAAACTACCTTCAGGCCATCCAGCTCTCATCCTAGTGTGTGTGACATTTCTGGCACTGCTGAAATACTGACGCTGGTTCGTGGAACCTGCAGCCCGAGCCGGAGTTTCGGCCGCCGATGTCGGAGGTCGTGCAGTCGCTGGTGCGCCTGGTGCAGAGGGCGAACATGACGAGGATGCACGAGAGCCAGACACGGCGCCACGGCGAATCCGGCGGGGACTACGAGTTTTAACTTCAAGTGAGACAGAGCTGTGAATACAAGTACTTTATGAAAACAAAAATGTATTCAGAGAGCTTTATTTGCCGTGCTTAGCGGCTGTATATATAAATCTGTGACGTTTGAAGGTGCACTTTGCCGCGCTGTTGATCGCAGTTGAAAAGAGATCCGGCTGCATTATCGCAATCGCAATCTTCGACAGTGACGGTGCTTGGCCTGAAACTGAGTGCGTTTTTAATCTCCTCTCCCCTGTGACAGTGCCTGAACTAAAATGCATAGCCCTTCTCTCCCTGGCGGCGGCCGGACTCGGTGGCCGCGCCTTGCCGGCGTGGAGGCTAGGGTGGCCAGAGTGGAGAGCTGCCGAGCCCACGAAACCAAAGCACGAACTTTCAATACTTTAAAGTATTTATTTATGCTAAGCACAAATAACACCCTTTTGCAAAGAGGCTGACGGCTTCTAGTTACGCTGCTCCTTTGCATAGCCTGATATCAGTGCCATGCAAGGTTCTCATCTCCTCGTTGACAATGCTACAGAGCTCAACAACATCAAATGCTGTCTATTTAACAGATTGCTAGCACCATTACAGCTAGATAACGAGCCAGCTCGGCTCAGCTCATTCTGGCTCGCCAGAAGCAGTGACGAAGTGAGGGAAATGCACTTGCCTTTGTGGGTGCAGAAGTTTTTAATTTGTGGGTGTATATATGGTGAAAATATAGCTTTTAACACTGTTTTTAAAATTTTTTGTGGGTGCTGAAATGAGTATGGCTCCACCCTTGGTTAGAAGGCTAGCTTGGCTCGAGCTTGAGCTAACTTGTTTACCTCGCGAACCAGGTATACAAAACACATGAAATATATTGTTTGCATCTTTGAAACTTGAGACTAATACATCCATAAACCTTAAAATAAAAAACTAAAATAATATATGGTAACACCATTGCTATTTTTTTAAGTCGCAAGAGCATTGCCACATATATTATTCACTATATTATTAGAAGAAAAAAATAGAGTTGACCCAGTTTTTATGGCAAAACTAGACCCAAAAGGCTGCATTAAAACACTCCAATTAAGAAAAATAATTGCACTAAAACAAACACAGCAACGAAGAAAAAAAAAAGGCTATAACTGGGGGCCGGCAGAACTAAGACACCAATTACTACTTCTGATCATCTTCTCCATTAATACATGCTGGATAAAAATCCAGCCAGCATCATACAGAAACACCCTCGATGACAATTGAGCGTTTACCTTGGAATCATACACCACTCCTACACTTGCTATGTTAAGTCCTCATTATCAGGCAACCTTTTAACATCGCAACAAGAAACATATGTTTAACACCAGCAAGAATATAGTCAAATAAGATGCAAGGTTCGCCTTCCAATGTGCCAGCCCAAAGGAAGCATTGCAATCATGAAGGTGCAATGAATTATAAGAGGTTTTGCATTTTCCCAAAGAAAAGAAAACGTAAGTCCTCAGAAACTTAGTTGATATCATGGACAAACCGCCATCTTGATGACAGTTTAATCATCCGGCACTTGCAGTTCTCACAGTTTCATCAATGGACCAAGACGACAAAGATGAGGCAAAAATTGAGTTTATTGAGAGCAGAAAATGCAATCCAAATCCATTCCAAATGAAAAACCAAAAAAAAAAAAAAAAAAACTATGAGAGGTGAACAATTAGATTTCATAGTCGGGCAATAGAACTCTCAGAAAACCAAGCATGGACCATAGACTTGGCCTGTCGTATTGCACTTGCTATACATGGCATTTCCTCATTGGCTATGCCAAAGTACAAAATACAAAGTTATAGGGAGAAACAAGCAAGCAGGTATACTCCAATCTATCCAATAAATCTGAACTAGAGAAGTTACAAGGAAATCACAGTTGTCAATTTCAATTTACTTAAATATAAAAATCATTTTGACATCGTTTATAATGGGAAAAAAGCAGTAGGAGGTATTGAAACCTTAACCCCCTTGGTTGCTCGTTCCAAGCAACACGAATTCAACCTATGATTCAGGGAAGATTTTAGAAAGGAGATGACACAAGGAAAACATCAATCCTATTTTCTGGTTTATATATTAATACTTAATACTTATGATATGATACTCCACAGTGGTGTGATATGAGGATCCCCTGCACCACCATTTTCTTGTAAAAAACTGGAGATTAGTATCTATTCGACCAGGTAATTCAGGTTTCCCATCTTCTACCCTTTTGCGATGCTGTGCAGTACTTTACAGCATCTGCGTTATATCCAACATTATGGACCCTTACTATGTTAGCACCATTCATAATCCCATCTGCCACAGCTATAGCAGTAACAACATCTCTCTCAACTGGATCGGCATGATTGCATATTTCACCCAAAAAACTTTTCCTTGAGGGTCCCAGCAATATTGGCACATGTGAGGCACCTATACTCATTTTACCTATCTCCCTCCTAATGGATTCCAAGCCCTTGATTATTTCAAGGTTATGTACGGTTTTCTTGGAGAAACCAATGCCAGGATCAAGGACTATCCTCCACAGTGGAATCCCAGATAGCTCTGCTTCTCTCAACATTTTATATAGCTCAGAAGCAACTTCCTTGCAGACATCACCATACTGTAAATTCTTTTCACTTTGCATAGTTGACGGATCTCCCCTCATGTGCATTATAACATATGGAACGCCCAGTTCAGCTGCAACTTTAAGAATTCTCGGGTCAAGCTGTCCACCAGATACATCGTTGATCATATGAACTCCTCTTTTCACAGCTTCAGTGGCGACTTCTGCGTAGAATGTATCTACTGAGAGCAACCTTCCCTCCATCTCAGGAATTTTTGTGACCTCATCCAAAACAGGAACCAACCTCTCAAGCTCTTCATTTGGAGACAATCTCCTTGCAAAGGGCCTGGTAGATTGAGCACCAATATCAATGATGTCTGCTCCTTCTGAGATTAATAGCTTGGCCTGAGCAATGGCAGCTTCCACTGGTTGAAACTTCCCTCCATCACTAAAGCTGTCTGGTGTCAGATTGAGGATCCCCATGATGAGCGTTCTTTCAGACCAATCAAGCAGACGATTTCCAATGGGTAATACCCTTTTAATACCTTCTGTTCCAATTATAGATTCACCCCCAAGCTTGTTCCATAAGTCAAAGAACCCGCCACTGGACTTCGAGAGAGAGTGCCAGCTTGTTTCGATAGCATCATCTGTGGATGCACCCAGAAGGTCAACAAGAGGTGCTAAAACAAAAGGCCTCTCATGGATGCGTTCATGAGGCACAATCAGAGTCTCGGTAGTAATCTCAGAATTACCATACAGAAGTATGTCTAGATCAATTGGTCTAGGGCCATACCTTATCCCACCAGTGCGCCCAATATCCTTCTCAATTTCCTTTAGCTTCATAAGCAGCTCATGCGGTCCCAGCCTAGTCGTGCCCCGAACAGCAGAGTTCAGGAACCGTGGCTGATCGGTCACATAAGCAGGGGCAGTCTCATACAGGCAGGCATGCCTGGTGATGTTGACACCTGAGGTTTTCATCATCTGCAATGCCCTGTCAAATGTACTAACTCTATCACCCACATTGCTTCCCATAGCTATCACAATCTCCTGGTCCCCAGAACTGCCCCCAAGTGAAGATTGTGTGAATGAACGAGGCTTGAATGGAATAACATGTCTGGAAGCTTTGTCAGAGGAAGTGGTAGAATGCCTAAGATCAAATGCTGTTAAAAAAAAAAAACATTTATACAAGGCCTTGATTGGGAAATAGATGACCTGAATAGCAAAACTCGGAACAGTACCTGAAAGTGCACGTGATTGTAGTACTCCTCCATAGTAGCTCGTAGCAGTAGCAGATGAAAACAACATCTTCCTAAGTGACCCCTTAGGATGGAAGAGCATCGTTGAGCATATATACTTCAGAATCAAAGAATGGTACTCGTTGAGACCAGCTTTATAAGCTTGTTGGATCTATTTCATGCGTGCATCAACCCTTCAGAATCAAAGGGGCTAGTCGTTGAAAAAAAAAAATTTAATGTTCCACTGGATTGAGAAAAGAAAATGAAGGGGAAACGTTGCTTGCCATATACACACCCGGAAGGTTTGTAGGTGCTGACACGGTCTCGGCCGCGCTCCCGGCGCGAGTCCTTGCTCTGCTCTCTTTCCCTGCCTCCGCTGGAGCGACGGGCTACCAACGGCGGAAGGGCGAGGACGGCGCGGTGGTTTGTCCGACGTTGCTCGTCCAGGAGCAGGGAAAGGCAGAAGAGGGCGGCGGCCGTGTCGGGCTGCTGGCTTGTTCGTCTCTGACGACGATGGCGTCGATGCGATGCGCGGCCGCCGCCCGCCGCCGGTCG
Organism: Chrysopogon serrulatus; assembly: GCA_015844335.1. NCBI lineage: Eukaryota > Viridiplantae > Streptophyta > Magnoliopsida > Poales > Poaceae > Chrysopogon > Chrysopogon serrulatus. The sequence continues at coordinate 33,982 of JADLZL010006482.1, forward strand.
GTAGCGAGCGCCGAGCGGTAGTAGGTGGCTGATGTCCCGCGTCCCACCAGGCCGACGAGAGTAGCAGGTTTTGTTTGGGCCGGGCCCATTCTCAACGAACGAAGGTGCCCAGGTGGGCTGGGCACCCTGCCAGCAGGCCGAAAGCCACAGCTTACGGTTGCAACCTGCGGATGTGGGCTTGGGCCTTCCGTTCCTGAGCAGATTGGTGGCCCATTGGGGCGAGACGGGAGAGCCCGTGTCCGTGTTTCGCACGGAGCGTTTCAGGGAGAGCCGAACTGTGCAGGGTTCTTTGCAGTATGCTCCGACCTACCGAATTGTGCCCGCGCCCCCGCCCTCGCGGCCGCGGGGAAGATGGAGAGGGCGACGGTGGCCTTCCGCTCGAGGAACGCGGAAGATGATGGGAGAGCGGATGACAGGAGGTGGAAGAAGACGGAGATGGCGCTCTTGGGCAGCTTATCGACGGCGTTGAATATAAAGAAGATCGAAGAACTCGCGGAAACGGATCGAAACAGGGAGAAGACGAGGGACCTTGAAGATGAGGGGGTTGGGGGCGGACGCCGACGCTGGCGCCCAGCAGGTTCTCCAATTCCGCAAGACCTGGATCGCTCAATGGGCCGGCCCATACGGTTCATTCCATGACATCAGTGAGTCCCGCACACTTGCTGAATAGATGCCGTAGTGTAATCTTGGAAGAGATATATGACCAATATAAACAACAATGGCTTAGATAGCTGGATAGATGCCGCACTTGCTGATCTGTGCCATAGCGTTTTTATTACTGATGCTGTCCTCTGTCTCGATCCTAACCCGTTCCGAATCTGTGGCTGCAGCGATCATCGATCCCATGCGTTTTACATATCACAGTGCGCCGCCATGTGCCCGGCCCTGCAATACTCTGCAGGTTTATTCAGTCAAGGTTGCAGCCATAGCAGGAGACTTTCAGTGGCCGCTAGAAGTGTTCGGTATGGTTGCTGTACGCGACTCCGTCGATCGGAATCGCAATCTTGTCTTCTACAGGTCAAGGGATAATTGCCAGAAACTTACTGAAAAGGTATATTTGTTACAATTTCACTGTTCTGGTTATTTATTGCCAGCGCTTGTTAGTTACTCCTATCATACATGCATACCTTAGTTTTTTATGGGAGGATCTTATTTAGTAGAAAATGCCTTGTTTATGTAAATTTATATTTTCAAATAATTTTGAATTATAAAACTAGATCATTATTAAATTCTCTTTCCGATGATTTTGATTATGTTGTTTCATGCAGGATCAATGTTTGTTATCAGGTATTAAGCCGTGCTGTTGTGTTATCTGACCCTGTGACCATCGAGGTTGACCTGAAAGTGAAGGGAGCTATTTAGGGAGGATAAAGACTTGATTTGTTGCCATTGGCATACTCTGTTCTGGGTTATTTATTGCCAGTGCACACTGGAGTTTTTTTTTTAGTTTTTTTTTTTATCATACATGCACGTGTTTAGTTTTTTACGTTCAACAGGATCTTATTTAGTTGGCATGCCTTGTTTATGTAAACCTATACTTTTGCACGGGAGGATCCTAGTGAATCTATATGAGTAGATCATTATTAAATTCTCTTTCTCTTCTTTTGCTTATGTTGTTTCATGCAGGATCAATGTGAAGGACCTGGGAGGTTATCAACCCATCGAAGTGACCCTGTGACCATCGAGGTTGACCTGAAAGTGGCGAAGGTCGGAGCGTATCGTGTGGACAGCCACCAGCGAGGATAAAGACTTGAGCTTGCTAGCAGTGCCATTGGCATACTCGTGTGAAGGGGGGTCTGGTTCACGTCGTCGTTTGCCTGGTCGCTAGGGCGCAAGCACAGCACACTGGAGTTCATGATCGGAGAAATAGTTTCATCTGTGGAGGCCACAATATTTATTCGAGTCATCGATGGGTCATGGCCAGATGGTTTTCATGCTCAATTTGTTGCTCGTACCTCCTCCGATGTTGATCATGAGAAAGTCATCCTTCTTGAATTTGGACATGACAAAATGGTACCAGTTAGCACTCATCATGGCATTATGAAGCTTTCTCGTCATGTTGTTTCTGTTGATGTTAGTGGAACGCTCAAAGTTTCTTTCAGAGCATGGCAAGATGGCTGCAAGTCTGTGGAAGGAGAGGTCGTGTTCACGCCTGCTAAAGCCGGTAGAAGTTATGGTGCCCTTCACTTTGGTTCTTGTAAATTAGAAGTCCTTGTCGCTTGGTCGCTCATTTCACCAGAACCTGAACCTGACTACTGATGCAATGACTATGTGGTTATTGATACCTATTCTAATTAAAGTTTTAGAATCATTACCCTAGCTATTGCTGCTGAAATGGTATTTTGTACTAAGGCAAAAAAAAAGTCTTATTGTTTGGATGTAGGAAAATGCAGAGGCATGCACATCAGCCAAGAACCTGAATGTTCTTTTTATAACCAACAACCTAAATGTTAAAGCTGAGTTGAAATTTGACAGCCATAATATACGGACATCTAATTGTTCATATTGATACAAATGTTTGTGAAGTGGTTCGACAAAAACTCTCTACATATGTTGATATTACTTTTATTTCAAGACAAATATATATAAATAATTAAACATGTATTTCATGTTTTGGTGGCTGAAGTTCCAAAAGTTTAACCAGACCTCGACCAAAATGCAAAGTATTTTTTTATTTATGATTAGTTCTCTTTGTTATCGTGGGTGGGCAACACTAGATTATGTTCCCATGGTGTGCATGCACATGGAGCAGCAAAATTTGCTAGCAAATTATAATTTTTATTGTCATATAGCAGAAGGAAAATTGATGTGTTGCTAAGTCCCCTCAGTTTCTTTTAAAAAAATTGTACAGTGAGTGATGCACCACCTTTATTTTGGAGCAACCTTTGCTTTAGTTATTATATAGTTACATTTTCCCCCCTTTGCAACGTTAATCAGTTATTAGTTGGATTTAGGATTTCTAGGGCTACATGACTGCATATTACTTCGTTCTATTTCAAAGTATACTTTGCCTGTCCTCGATGTCTAAGATTCAAAGTCAATTTTTTAGTTTAATCAAATTTGTAGAAAATAGCGTCAAAACTTATAACACCAAATTAGTACCATTATATACATTCATAAACTATATTTTATAATTATTTATTTATTAAATCATAAACATTTGTGTTATTAGTAGGAGAATGTGGTGCGTTGTTGTTACCTCACTAGTCACTACTCCCTCCGTCCCAAAAAAAATAATAATTTTTTGTTCCCCGAAAAATAATTGGCAATTTTTATAAATAATAAATGTCATCGATTAGTATCATAATTAGTATCATTCATCTTTAGATCTAGTTTTTTAACAAATTTATTTAGAGATATAAATATTATACATATATTTTAACAAACTAGTGAGACAGGAGCAGTAGTCACAACAGTACGCCGTGAAGCAATCCAAAGTAGAGAGACGTCCGATCCCACACGAACGGCAGATACGTGGTCGACCATGCCTCAACGCCAGCCAGAGGTGGGCCCGGCCCGGCTCCCCGCCTCCTCCCCTGTCCCTCTCGGTCTCGCGCAGTTCCTCAACGCGTCGGCTCTCCCCGTCGCCTCCCTCCCACCGCAGATCGCCGAAGCGAGGCAGGCAAGCTCGGGACCAGATCGGCCGCGGGCAGCTGGAGCGGAAGGGCCATGGAGACGCCGCCGCCTTTCCAGGAGTCCGCCCACTGCGACGTCTGCCGCTGCACCTTCAGCACCTTCCGCCGCCGTGTACGGATTCCCTTCTCTCCCCATATCTACAATCTCTGGTCCCTGAACCGATCTCGTTCGTTCTGATGTGAATTCATCCCTTCTCTCGCTGCGAATCGGAGCACGCGTGTCTCGGCCCCGCCTGATTCCAGCTGTGGGAACTGATGAAGATACCATGGCTGCTGACTTTTCTTTTTTCTTTTTTTTTTTTTTTTCCCCTAACAGCATCACTGCCGCAGCTGCGGACGGACGCTCTGCCACGAGCATTCTTCGTACCACATGGTGAGGAACCGAATGTTAAATCAAATTGTACATGGCCTAGCTCTTGCAGGCTGGCAGTTCCCTGGGTACTGGGTTGAGAGTGTTTGACCCTCAGCTTCAATCTGTTTCAGGCTCTCCCGCAGTATGGGATATATACCGACGTCAGAGTCTGCTACGATTGCTTCAATAAATCCTCGAGGTATCAATCCTTTTATCATTTAAATTCGAGGTGGAATCTGATTGTGTGCTTTGTAGCAACTTATGTTCAGTACTGGAAGTAAGCAGCTTGCCTTGGGTATGCATTTAACTAGCATTGTCCTGTGATGTTGCAGCCAAGGACGTGCTGGTAATTCGGCTTCGGCTGGGAACATTTCTCGAACAGCCGACTCCTTTTCAGGGCTGAGTTTGGGTAAAGAGGATGCTTCGTCACCTATGAAAAACTCAACAGTTCAGAGCGCGGCACCCCTTGTTGAGTGCAAATGTGGGATGCCTTTGTGTATATGTGAAGCACCAAAACCAGAACCTGCACCTAAACCTGTAAAGGTAGATGGCAATCCATTTTTATCTACACTTTGTTGAGGTTTCCATCCTAAACCCAATGGTCCTATGCAGCAGAATATCAGCACCGCTCCCTCAACCACACAGTCAAATCCAAGGCCAAAGAAGCCTGCTAACACCCAACAGAAGGCTTCAGCTACTTCCAGTAGCAACTCAAGGTTGGTTGGTCTTGGCATTCCATAACATTTTGGCCTACTCATTTCTGTTGGATATGTTTATGCCTTTATGGTACGCCTTACGTGCCAAATTTTCCAACAAAATTGGAACCATATTTTGGCCATTAGCTTTGCTGCTTTATTGCTTTTACATACATATGCGATAGGGAGATAGAATGTGTCTGCGTTAAGGGCCAATTACAAGTGTTTTAACTCTGAAGTTATCATCTCCCCCCTATATCCATGTTTTTGCAGCCCATTCTTAAATATTGGATTAATGAGTAACGATAGCAATGATAAGGGGCTTTCTGACTATGAAGTTAGTGGGGAGGTAAGTGTTTTTCTTTCACGTGTGTGCTCTTCTGCTCTCTATTTTACATCATTCAACTGGCTTCATGAAGTAGGATTTTGTGTAACCTATTTTGTACTGCTTACAGGGACTGAGAGAAGCAATTAAAGGCGGTGATGTTAAGGGTGTAAAGAAACTTCTTACGCAGGTACAATTTCTCTTTTTTGTCTGATCTTGTCACCTTGGGTTTTTCTTTAAGGAATGACATCTTGATTCTTTCATTCAACATTGGGCAGGGAGTGGATTCTAACTACTGCGACAAACAAGGATTTACTTTGCTGCATTTGGTATGAGTTCTTTTGATGTCATCCTTGTGGTTGAGTTATTCCACCTTCTTTGTATGATTTGCTTGAATACCTGTGTATAATAATCATACAGCATTGTTGAAGTTAAATATTTGCACAGTGAGGACCACATCACCTTATATTGTATGAGGATATAGCATACAACAATCTTGTTCATTATATTACTTAAAAAAATCTGAATAGAATATCTGAAGGAACACAGATGCAAATTAGTAATTGTTCTGTGATTTAGTTGTTTTTGTTTGCGAGGCACATTGCTATATGCCTATATATCTCCATAGTATTTAAGGACCCCTTTACTTGTTATCATTAGCAGTTTGCACAACAAAATCTCTTTGTGTTTCGAATCTGCCATGTACATATGAGAACGAATATGCAAATCTACATGTTATTTATCTCTCTCTGTGATCAACTGCAGGCTGCAATGTTTAACCAGACTGAGATTGCTCTTATTCTCATGGACCATGGCGCAAATGTTGAAAGCAAAAATGGTCAAGGTAGGCTCCTTTTACATTTTATAAGCCCATTTATGTGATAATATTATTGTTGACGTTTTTACTAAATTACTGACATCCAAGTGTTCCTATAGTCAGTTAATCGGAACTGCTGTTAGAAACACCCTCCCAGTCTGTCATTCCAATTTCAATTTGGCCCTAAGCACTCGAAAAAAATGTTCAATGTAAAGCAAAAGAGGAGCTAGTATATTCAGTTACTTAAGTTCCATGCTCAATTCGGTTTTATTGAGAGTTATCATTATATATTCAGTTACCCACCCAATTTTGAAGTACAGATATTATTTCCAGTGTCGGAATTGCTAACATCATTAATAATGTGTTTTGCAGGGGAAACTCCTTTGGACTGCGCTCCAGCAATGCTGCAGTACAAGATGCGACAACGGATAGAAGAACTCGCGGCTTCAAAGAGACCAGTAGAGTGAACCACGTGCATGCTACTTTCTGCGAGTTTTTCCTATTCCAGTTTGTGTCAAACGTGGTGTCAACGAATAAAGCAGTTAACTGAGCTGAAAGCTTGTTGGTGGTGGGATAGCGCTTGGTCCGCCAGTGTATACCATTTGGAAACGTTGGAATGCCAGTCATGACTCACACGTATGGAATAATATTCAGCTTCACCTTACATTCCTACTCATGTACCCATGTCTGTAGCCAGTGAACTTCCAACCATTTACCATGTACAATATGTTTTTCTAGGAGACAGCAGTTCAGTGACAGCATAAAAAGCTCTCAAGGCTTGCTGATCGTGGTTGGGTGGAGAACATATTTGAATTATCATGCTAGCTCTGAGTTCTTGTATCTGCAAATGTCATTGTTTGCGTCTAATAAAGCTCACAACATATAACAGTGTACGAGGAAGACCTTTGAAAGTCTCTGTCATCATTGTCCGATGATGCCTTTGAAGATCTTTATCATCATTGTCCAGCGAAAGTGTTCCCAATATAGGCATCTTCAAGCCTTTTTGTGAGATTTGGTTTCGGAGATCAGACTCGAAATCATATTGATTTGCTGTACTTCCAGAATGCTTTCCTTAGGAGCAGATATCCATGTACCCATGCTTTTAAGAAAAACTTCTTGCCGGTGGCCTGGTAGGATAGTGTGCTCGTGCTGCAACCTGCCAGTACCACCTAAAAACGTTGGGATACCATCCATAACTCACGAGATGTACTACTACTAAAATATTTCCTCAATCCTAAAATAAATACATATCTCACTTCTCAGCTGGGTTTAATTAAACATATTAAAATATTTATAATATGTAATGTGTAATTAATTGGTCATGAAATATATTTCTTATAATAAATTTATTAAAAAGGAAAAACTCTATCTGCGCTGGATGGAGAGCCATTTCAATTTTATGCCTAAGGTGGAACCCTAAACACGAGACTGCTATCGTGACCCCCTGACCAGTTGGTCCGTGAAGCCATTGGCATAAACTTATACTAAGAGAAACAAATATTGATGTTATTTGTTATATATCTAGTTAATTTAAAGAAAAGTTTGACTCATTGTTTGATTGATGAAATGTGCGGTCATTTCTGGATGAGGGGACGGAGAGAGTAGATGTATGTTTTGACTGAAAAAGCATTCTTGAAACAGCATTCTTCTTGCTTGCTCATATATTTCTTTTATGAATATTGCTTGATCATCATGTTGTCGTGGACTGTCAAACGAATGAAATGAAACGCGACCCCATGTGCATTTGTAACTGAGCAGACGTACAAACCCCAGGTCATTGCACGCGCCATGCCGCCGAGCGACCAGCCCCGAGGAGACCGCCTTCCAAACTACCCTGCACGGAAACCTAAAATATAAAAATTTTATTGAAGCCGCTATAACTTTTGAATATTCTATCCGTTGGGCAATTCTATTCGCAGAAGAAAACTAGACCATACGTTGTGCCGCGGCAACAATTTTTTTTAATTCCCCGCGCCTGCGACTGCAAAAAAATATACTAGGGCGTGTTTGGGAAAATGGTTCTGTCTACCATGGCCCGCCGTCCTGGCTCTGGCCAAAAGCAAACTTGTGGTGCAACCTCGTATGTTTGGTTCATTGGCCCATAACAAGCCTGGTTAAAATAAATCGTTGTTTGGTATTTAGCTCAGATGGATATGATTGCCCTAAAAAGTGGTGGATCAAAACAAGACCGTGCTCTTATAGTATCTCTCCCCGTCAACATTTAAAATAAGCACCTGAGATACGTGCCTAAGTATTCACCAAGCACAAAGCAAAAATGGCCTAGAAAATATGCATGCCATCGAACAAGTCGTTATTTAAAAATAAGGATGACGTCATAAAGGCAAGACGGGCTTGAAAACATTCACCCGCGACGGGGTTAAACGGCGCCGAAAAATTGACGCAAAACTGAAAATAAAAATGAATGAAAACTGAAAATAAAGCGCTTATTTAATGGAAACTGAAAGAACCAATGCGGCGCAAAATAATGTGCAACGAAAATGAAAATAGAAAACAGCGAAAAAAAAAAAAATTAATGAGAACTAAAAATCAAAAACTCATTTAACAGACGCCGCCAGCGCAATGAAATAACCGAAGTAACGAAACTGAAAGCCGTATCGCACAATGCCAGTTTCCTCCGCCTTCGTGGCAAAAAAAAAATGAAAGCCGAAACTGAAATTAACATAGCTCGCCGAAAACCGAAAAAACACGACGTGCCTAGGCGGCATCCGACCGGGTGCTCCGGTGGGTCTCGACGGCCGGCTTGTGCCAAGCCAGTCCGTGTGTCGCCGGCGTCAGGCCTCTTGGCTGAAGGGGCGCGCCGGCGACTATTCCATGAGAGCCACATGGGTCGAGCGCGTGTAATCTTTTCCGTTGCTCGGGATGTCGCCTGGACAACGTGAGGCGGCGGAATGAAACGGCTATCAGAGATTTGTCTGTTAGCGGTGGGTCTTGGCGCCATAGGATGGGATTCTATATGCCTCGTGAGCCTTCCTTGATTTGCCTTGGGCTCAAAAATATCCTCAAGCCGTTTTTCTGGGGACGGGTGAGGGTCATTTGCATGGGAGAGCCTGGCTGGCTGGGGGGCTCATGGTAGCAAACCGCGGCGGCAACGGATTTTTAAGCCGGGCGCCTGCGACTGGTCACAAAAAAATATCTAGCGTCCTCCCCCCCCCTGCCAGATCTTCTGTCCTGCCACGCTCATTGCCGCTGCTTGGTGTGAAGACAGCTCGCGAGCCTCTGCTCATTGGCTGTGAGAGCTGGAAAGGATGGACCATTAGGATATTAACGACGGTACGAGGGAGGGATCATCATGTCAGTAATATAAATACTCCATCACTTTATAAAAAAAAATACTCCATCACAATTATCGCCTAGCCACACGACAGCGACGCGTCAAACCTTAACTGTTGACAAATATCACCAGTTAATATTATGCATCGTGTCGTGTCTAGCTCTATTTAGCCTGCCATGAGACGTGACATGGTGACCACAAAAATATCTCGCAACAACCCAGTCCGGACCGACGTCACCGCCGCCGAATCATCCACCAGGGGAGAAGAACATGGCGATGCCATTGGGGGAGGGGAAGGAAGGCACGGGGAAGGCGTGCAGCGCAGAGAGGATCCCGTCCCGGCTCCGAGATATTTCTCACCAAGCGTCCACCGGCAGAGTTCCAGCCGGCCAGCCCAGCCCACGTGGAAAAGCGATGCCACGGCGGAGGGAAGCCCCGGATAAAAAGCGCCGCGGCCTGTCCCCTCTCCCCCACTCGGGCTCGTTCGGCTCGAGCTCGACCGGTGGTCCACCGCTTTCACCCGCTCGTCTCCGTCCGTTGCCGTCGCTCCGAACGAAGGAGCCGGGCGCCACGCGAGAGGACGGGCCGCGTTGCGGACGGTAGGGCTCTCGAATCCTCCGCCGCTTCCTCTTTGTCGTCCAGAGGCCACAGCTCGGTCTCTTCTTCGTACTGCGGCGGTTGTGATGTTTGCCGCGCTTGGACCCGCGGAGGCGCTGATGCGACGGCGGTGCATTTGCAGGTGGCGGTTTTGTGTCTCGGTGGGCGGGGGTGTGGACGAGGACGACCGACCGGAGCGGAAGGTTGGAGACGATGGACGAGGGGGCGCCCGATCTGCGAGACCTCGTGCGCCTGCCGGTAATCCTTTCCACCCAGCGCGTTTGGTTTGACCGCGGGTTCGTTTGGTTGGTGTGCGGTTGTGGTACCGAGTTTTTTTTTTGAGGAATCAGGAGGGGCCTACTGCAAATTGTGGCGTGGAGTTGTTTTATACGTTTGTTTGTGTGTGATCTGCTGACCGACCTGGGTTTGTTAAAAATTCGAGTAGATGTTCGATTTTGGGTTAAAAAGAAGGGTCGTTGGAGCTGCTAGTTTAGAATTTTGGGGCTCTCTGTTAGTAGCGCCGAGCACAAAACGGAGGAGTAGAATCAAGGTTTCTTCACGAGGCCGTTGTACAACATTTTTTTTTTTTGGTTATACGCGGGATTTATGGGGATACGCGAGATTTTTATATGATTCAAGTGGTGATGTCTTGAACGATATGCAGCTCACGATAGTTTGCTTGGATTGCTGTTTCTATTGACTTGGTGGAAAAACATGTTACCCTGTATGGCTGCCGGTTTTGACATTACTTGGATTATGTTTTCCTTCTACATTGCTCAGATATTGTGTGAGGCTTTGATGAGGTGTATTATATTAAATGAGGCAAGTGGGTGTTAAGTCGCCAAAGTATCAAGGTTGCGCTACAAATCTTACAGAGTGATACTTGAGCATTTAATGCTATTAAAAGACAGTTTCATTGAACAACTGTAATCTGCAATCTGAATCTTCCTGTTAAAGTGTTAAGTTGCATTAACTTGGCTGATGTGATGTGCAAAAAAATTCAGTTTTAGTGATCACTTTGCTGACCTTTCATTTGAGGGGACAAGTAGACATGGACTAAAAGGGTAATTCAGTTAAGTTGTACAAAAAGGGTAATTTGGTTAAGTTGTACTTTGGAGTTTTGGGGACAAGTTGACTATTCAGTTCTTCTGGGTTCAATCTTTTAGGGGTTGTTTGGATCTTAAGTTTTGTGAAAACCAGAAGCGTACCCATTTTTTAGTTCGTTACCCGGAAAACTCTGTTTGTTTTCTCTAACTAACTTCGAGAAGGGTAAAAGCAGTTTTCAGTAAACTCAGGATATCCAGTTTTACCAAAATATATTCGCATACATTTTTTTTTTTTTTTTTTTTGCGTCTATTTGCATACATAATTATAAAAACCGTCATAAGCTAAGCACGTTTCTCCGGCCATAGATCTCACATCTCCGTTGGTTCCTGTACCAACTAGCTTTGATGGGAATGATCATTTTCATGGCAATCGAATATGTGTCTTTGTTATTTGATTCCAAAGAAAAACACATGAAAGTAAATAAGTAATTGTGATCCAAACATAGTAATATATAAATCAACAATAAAAAAAAATACATACTTAAAACAGGTTTATCTGAATTTGATGACAAAACATATTTTCTAAAAACTGATTATTTCAGTGTAATTACGAGACCCAAACAATCAATTAGTATTATTGCCACAGTGGTAATTGGTTATTTCAGTGTGCTTTTTTTTGGTGTCGGATTCAAGGGGACACACGAGCATCTGGAAGGATATGCTGCTCACAATGGTTTGCTTTGGTAGCTGTTGTGCAACCTAAGGATGCCATTTACATGGTTTGCAAAACCAGCTATTGGAAATGACTGTCGGTTTATGACATCACTTGAATTTTTTTTCCTTCTGCGTTGATCGAGATGTGTGAGGTTTTCATGAAATATATTACATGAGAGAATGGGTGCTAAGTCGCCATAGTATCAATGCTGTGCCATGAGGTGTGATACTTGATCATTCCACATTATCGAAAGACAATTTCTTTGAACTATTGTATTCTGCAACCTGAATCATTCAGTTAAGTTGCTGTAACATAACCAATGTGATGTGAAGAATATTTTTTAGTGCTAACTCCAATGAACTTTCATTTGAGGGGCCAAGTAGACATGGAATAAAGGGTAATTCAGTTGAGTCGTACTTACTAATTTCATGGACTAGTTGATTAGATAGCTCATAGATAGCTCTGGTTAAAATCTTTTATCATTGTTGTTGTGGTGGTGGTTCCTGGTTATTCCTGTGTTCTTTTTAATGCCATTTTCCTTCTGAATGTACCTTTGCAATGCTTGAGCAGTATTCCCATATTTTTATCATGTCACGTAGAGACCAAGTGTCCAAGACCACAAATACTTAGATCAGCGTTTGAATTTTTTACTCGCCACTTCTTTTGGAGGACCTATAATGAAGTTCTTCCATTCATGTCCCAGGATGTTCTTGTGGTATGCTCATCTACTGGATGGACTGATGAAAAGCATATGCTCTATCTTCAATTATTGGAAGAAACATTTGTGCGCCAATTACATGAAAGTGGTTGCAGTTTTAAGGGACTGTTCAATCGCTCTCCAAGATATTGTAGGCGAGTGAAATCATCTAAGCAAATTGTTAAATACACTACAGCTGATCAGGTATAGGCAAAGGCTACATTCCCTCATTAAGTGACAGAAAATGGAAGGAAGCAGCTGTAACATATATTTTTGTATGATGCAGCAGGGATGTTGTGCCATAGTTGAGGCTGACAAAGTCATGTCCTGCGTAAAGGCTGAGCACGTTGAGTCGCCTTCCTGTTGTGGAAATCAGCAAGATGAAAAAGTTCATTCCATGGAAGATAATGCATCAACCACTGAGCTGGTGGGAGAAGCCACTTCCCATGCAAGGGCAGCAAGCCCCGGACAAGCTTCCACATGCTATGTTGGCAAACACAAACATTCACCTTCCAGAAGCGCAGGTAAGGGGTATCTATTGGATGTCCTTTTGCAAATGCTGTTGCATATCGATCTGTAGTTACTCCAAAAAGGAAGAAAACTATTTTGAAATTTTGATTGCCTTCTATCAGATTATTGCAAAACAAAGCAACAACTGATTTCCCCAAATCTGCTTTTTATTAAGAAAAAAACATTTCCCTGTCTGTTTGCCTGATTTTTTTCAAGTATAAGCTGTTAACATTGTTGGATATGTGGGTTGGAAAAAAGCACCATCTTGCTCAGTGTCTTGTTTTCTTATCTTTCTGAGATCTGACCAGTAGAAGTGCACCTTGGAAATTATGTCATGTGTTTCTTCATATCCAGACTATGAATACAAAATATATTTAAAGGTATTAAGTTCATTTACTTGAGTGAAATGGCCAGATTTTTACAAGACAACTACTCGTGCATTTACTCAGAGGGGTCGGATCAGAATTTTGATGAGGAGACACAAGGGACTGGAGAACCAAGACAAGGCAACCGAAAGCGACTGAAATCCGCTGATGGTACAAGGGATCATCAGGTAATTGACCATATGTGTAGTGTACCTTTTAGTTGTGTTCTGCCGCTGTTCTATGTTTTATGAAAACATTCTTACTTCACATCACATTGTCAATAGGTGGTTCTGGTTGTGAGGGCAGAAGCCCATCAGGTGGGCTGCCTTGATGTGAGTGACAAAAATAGCGATAACTGCAGTGCATCATCAAAAGTCCATGCTGGATTACTTGATGTTGATGCTGGGTCTCCCTCCGGCAGCTGCAAGGATCATGGACCAAAAGGATAATGCAATGTCATGGAGTGTTCTCTGGAGTTGACTAACACACTCACCTGGTAGTAACTGAATCAGAGAGAAAGTCAAGCAGTGTGAGTTTGTAAGATAAACTAGCTTACCCTTTATTCTGGTTTGGGAGTCAAAATAGTTCGTTCAATTTAGACTAGCTGGTTTCGAGGCAGTTGACGGTTTTATCTTGGAGGTTTGTTGACAGTTTTGTTCTGTTTGAGTGACACTGATATGAAAATTAAATTTCCTCTGTTCTGTGTATGGCGCTGTAACCTGTAAATTTTAAGTGCTTTCATATTTTCATTTACGTCATATCATGTCTGCATTTTGGTTTACTATCATCATATCAGAATTTTGGTTTACTATCATGGCTGACTCGTGCCTGCTAGAGGACCTAAGATTTGTTGCAAGCAGAAAGGGATTCATGGTTAACTCCTACCAAGATTTCTTGCGAACAGAAAAGGGTTCCAGGGACCAGGAGTCTCCAACTCGTATACAATTGCAAATGTTCTCGATTTTTTTTTTTAATGTGCTACGGTTGGTACTTCCGTTTTGGGAAAATGTTCTGAATGGATTTTGATATTGCTCACGCATGGATATTTTTTGGCTGGTTTTCCAGGGAATACTCCACCATGCTGATTCACCTCAGACCATTGCTCACCAGCCTCGACAAACAATATCGAGTCCAGCGAAGTGTGAGCGTGAGCACAGCTGCAAGATGAACCAAATAGTCAACTTTCGGCCTAAACTCCAATAAGTAGTAGGCCCTAATTACAACAGGCTTGAATCTTTGCGGGGGCTTATTACCTGGGTTTGAATAAGCCTGCCAAGGCCCGTGCATCCAGTTAAAAGCCTACGGTGGCCCTTTTTCTTCTCGGAAAGGCCGAGATGGGAGAAGCAAGAGCAAACCCCTTGCCAGTTGCCGGTTTCACCATTGCCCTTGCCTCCTGCCGTCTTGCGTTCACGTCCACGGTCCACCCCACCGCCTCCGTTCCCCACTTCTCACGCGTCACGCCGCTCCTCCGCCTCTCCCGTTCACGCGGTCCTAACTCCCAACTCTCGCGCTCGCGCGCGCGCTCTTCTAGCCGGCGACGACTGGGCGAGCGGCGGTACCCTACGCCAGGTCTTCGTGGAGCCCATCGCCGGCGATGAGTTACAACCAGGTATGCCCGCCCGCCCCTTCGGTTCCCTTGCCGCTGTATGAAACCGAGCTCCCCATAACCTAATGTAAGCTATTTGTATTCAGATCTGACCCAATCACAGGTATATTATGTATGTATTATGTCCGCCAACTTCGATTTTTTTGGTTGTGCATACATACACTTCTGTCTGCTACTAGATCCGCCCCTTGTTGTAACATGTCCATGTAAAACCATTAGGTTCAGTTTTGTTTTTATTACTAGGATGAATCGTTTCAAATTGTGGATGACTTGATCATTGATCCACTTGTGACATGTGAAATTTGTAGTCTAATGTCAAGGGGCAGACCAGGAGGGAGAGGCCTAGGGCTCGTCCTCATGGCCTGACGCAGCAGAAGAGACAGGAGATAAAGGAAGCCTTTGATCTGTTTGATACTGATAACTCTGGTACCGACAATTTCCTTTTGGGGATCGCCAATTCCATTATTTCCACTGAAGTATTGCTTTCCTCCTGTTGGGATTGTTGATATCTTACTAACATACTTATCTCACAGGAACCATTGATGCAAAAGAGATGAATGTTGCCATGAGGTAAGGCTGGCATAACCATTCTCATTTTAACAGACAAGCTGCAACTAGGCCTCTGAAATTATTTATTTCGTGTACAGAGCCTTGGGATTTGAGATGACTGAAGAGGTACTATTCGTCCTATTAACAAATCCTTTGTTTAGGGGGTATTTCCATTCCGTACAAAGTGTATTGCATTTTTTTTTTTTTTGGTTTCTCTACAATCCTATGGCAAAGAATGCAATAGCTCTTGCATTTGTGATGGGTGAATTGATATTGCAGTCTTTCATAAGCAGTCCTAGAATGAGACAGTGTTAAGTAGTGAGTGAGTTCCTGCTGATATTGTTGCACTGAGCATTTCCTTCTGTTCCTGCTGATATTGTTGCAGTGACCGCTGCTTCTGACTTTCTGAGCATATCTTTTAGCGTCCCTATCTGTCATATTTCTTTAGAAGTTTGCTGGTGAAATGAGTTCATCCTTCCATGATATATATGCCCCTCACGAAAATAAGAGCCACATTATTATTTCATATTTTCTTCTGTGTTTGAGCCCATGCAAGTATGGAACCACATCCATGTGCTGTGGAAAATTCCTTAAAGTAACATTACTTGCCTTCTGGATAATGCAGCAAATTAGGCAAATGATTGCTGATGTTGACAAAGATGGCAGTGGAGCAATCGACTATGAGGAGTTTGAGCACATGATGACTGCCAAAATCGGGGAGAGGGATAGTAAAGAGGAGCTTTCAAAAGCATTCCGCATTATTGACCAAGATGGAAATGTAAAACATCATCCCTCTTTTCTTCGACACATGCTTTCTTATATGATTGTACTGGACTATCATTTTTCAAGTATGTCAATTGTCAACCTCCTGTTACACAACAAGCAACTAGATTTTCTCTCTAGTCAACGATCATCAAAGTGGTTTTCATAAGATAAAGATGATGAATAATGGATGCTTACACAATTTTCATTCCTATCTCACCTAATGTTCCAAGAGCAAAATATTAGTATGTCTTCCCTTGAGCTTAATGGAATTGACTGAGATAAGAACACAGAACACTTCTTTGCAACTGTATCATATCAATGCTGCAGTAGCTCTTAAAGTATGTTCTATTGTCCACGCAGGGAAAGATTTCTAACATTGATATCCAGAGGATTGCCAAAGAGCTGGGTCTAAATCTCACCCTTGATGAGATCCAAGACATGGTGCAAGAGGCAGATAGAAATGGTTAGCTGTGCTCTGCCATCCTAATTCCTTTATATGCTATCTTGAAAAGGCCCTGATTTTTCAAGTTAAACTAGCTGTAATTTAACTTGATTTCTGGTTCATCACAGGTGACGGTGAGATAGACTTTGATGAGTTCATCAGGATGATGAGGAGGACTAGCTATGGCTACTAGGTGTATCTTATGTGTGAGTGCTTGATGCCATCAGTTGGTTTATGACCACCGGGGCGTGTACTTATTGACTGGTGTAATTACTATGAACAATAATAATGTTGTGCTCTGCTTATGTTTATCCTTTTTTTAATTCTTGCTGTGCCTACTTAAGTATAGTAATAACTTCTGTATATGCACCAGATTTCTGTGTTAAAGTTAAATAGCTACTCGTAGTCGTTTTGCTGGTGGGAGGTAGGTTGAAGTTTGTCCACCGTTCTGAACTCTCTGTCCAGAAGAGGGGAAGTTTTGTGGCATGTATGCGGTGTGGATAATCTGGTAGGTAATGAACTTCGGTGTTAACGTGGTGGACAAAAATATATACACAGGATATACGGCTCTGCCATCTACATGTTTGTGGTAGCATTCCTGCTCTACCAATACAAGTTCGGCAGAGATCCTGTCGACGATCTCCATCCAACAAAATAAGATGTTTGTTGCAGTAGCTACGCTCTGTGGGTTTGGGCTGAAACTATGCTTCTCGACTTCAAAAAAATGCTATGGTATGAGTTGCTGGCCCCGTTTTGAGAACGCTAAAGATGCCATCAGTTTGCGCGGTGTCCAGTACAGTACTGGTTGCCGGGTTATTCAGTTAGCTGGTATGGTGTGGTAGCTACGGTCTGGCGATCGACCCAACTAACCAGAAAGTATGCTGTTGTCGGTTGAGGATCATCCGTATGGATTCGGGTCGCGGCTTGCCTGTTCTGTTCCGGTTTCAGGCCCCGCTCTGGATCTCGAGTCAACCGTGAGAAGAGGACAGGCTGCGTCGCAGATCAATGGTTTCAGCAGGACAGCAGCACTGATGGAGTGTTTATTGTAAACGTTTAAACTCGCAACGGTCACTGCCTCACTGGACTCGCTGTCTAGAGCGATGAACCGAGCGAGAGCTGCGCGCGGCTCAACACGCCAACGACACCGCGCGGCGCCTACCATGGCCTGCCCCGCGAATGCATGCATGCGTGTCCGTTGGGCCGCTTTGGCGGCGTGGCTGTGCGGGCCACCAGATCTGCCGGCGGGGGGGCGAGGCGAGGTAGCCACGCCAAACACCAACGGCCAACGCTACAGTTCCATTCCGCTTCTTTTCCTGCCGCGATGTGTCGGCGTCGGCGTGGGTGGAAAGCTGAACCCTCCCGCTTCCAGATTCCGAAAAGCCGCTGTCGCTTCTGCGCACGCACGGCACAGCACACGGGACGAGACGACGAGGCCGGGACCCCGACCCCGTGGCGGTGGTGGCCCGGCGGCACTGCTCGTGGGATCGGGGCGGGAGCACGCGGACTCCGCCGCGGCCACCCACCCGTCGGTTCGCGTCCGTGTCGCCGAGGCCCGCGCGGCCGCGCCGCGCCAGTTCCGTCTGCGTCGTGCCGCGTCGCTGTTGCCACGCAATTATTTATCTTGTTCTGCTCTTTTGCTCTGGGGCGGGAACATGTTTACTGGCGGCTAATGATGCTCGCTGTCTGCAGCCCAGAATGGCAGGATCCACTCAAGCTGGCGCAAAGCATGGGCTGCGCGCCGCTGCTGCCTGATGATGATCTGCCTGTCGTTCTGCCTGTAAAATACGAGGAAGAAACAATCCAACGAACTCCAACCAAAAGTGGAACTTTGTAGTATAGTACTTGAATTTATCGATGGCCAAGGTTTTTCTTGTACCGTCGGAGATCCTACCCTTCCGGCGAGACGTCTGGATCCGGCCATAATAACTCCACATTCCCTCGTATGCGGTGGGCCGGTGCCTTAGGTGAGGCATTCAGTACGGCTTCAAATGGATCACATACACCACCATGCCCGTCCGCTAGGCCAGACCAAGAAATACCCTGCGGCCTAGGACTAATGCTTACTACTTTATTTCTATTTATTAGTATATTATTATTATCATCATGCACGCACGGTTCACGACCTAGCACACCTCTCCTACTACTTAATAAAGCAGCAGATTCTCAGAGAAGTACAAGTACACAGTACACAACTATAGTATTATTATTATGTGGGGTACGTTTACCCTGCGTACCCGGAGCGCAGAGCAGGAGCGGACGCCAACGCGCCGCTTGCGTACAGGCGTCACCACGGAAAGTCCACCGGGCACCCCACGCACCCCCAAAAACGTCACGGTCGCGGGTATCCCCCGCGGCCCCACGTTCGCCGTCCGTTTCGTGAGCGGACGGCAGGATGGGCCGCCGACTCGCCGTCGCGGGGTGGGGTGGGGTGACCCCGAGCCCAAGGGCAGGCAGGGCCACGCCGTCCTCGCAGCTGGAATCCTGTGCTTTCCTTCGTCCACTCCACAAACCACCCGGCCCGCTTTGGGGAGGAATTAATTAGTGGAGGGGTTTGGACCGGCGTGAGAGGTAGTACTACTGGACAGGAATGAATCAAATCTAGGCGATCGTTAAGCTGCTGGAACCTTTCCATTTTGCGCCTCGTAATTTGTGGGTTTTCTGACGTAACCTTTTTTTGCATCCCCTCTCATGGTTGTGCTGAGTCACAAGTGTTTTGGCTTTTGACGAGGCATGCACTATTCTTTTCTTTTATAGCACTCCAAATCTTGCTACGTGATTTTATTTCAAAAAAGTCATCATATTGTTAAATATATTGTTATAATACTATGATAGTAGTATATGAAATAAGTATAACCATATACTCTATGTATACTTGCATACTTGATTTTTATATTTGGGGTGTTCGGCTGGTCACATAAGCTAGATAATTTGCTGTGAGAGAAAAATACTTTTGAGCGGTTGATAAGACAAACGAACAGGACAATTACTCTAGATGGTTCGATATGATCATATACTTTGTTTGCCTACACTTTGTTAAGCCATATTACATAAAAAATGTAGAGATATATGCATGAGAGTAATTACAGCCCCTTTATAAAAGAATCTTTTATTACTTCTTCAAGAGCAATACATTGAGCTGATACAAAGCTTTAAAAACTACTTCTAGCCTATGCTTTTCACGTACATAGTCATGATTAAGAAAAAAGGAATATACTTTAGTGACTATCAATTAGAAGATTAGAACACCGCATGCCACCTAGTGCCCGAAAGAAGATAGCCTTGGGCACTTGTGTCAATTGCTGCAAAGCCACCACAACCAAATCAAGTGAATCCAGCCTCTAGAGGGATAGCTCACGTATGAAGCCATTGGATAATCGAGAAAATAACATGAACATGAGGAGAGTTTTTTTTTTCTTTTCAAAAATTAAGTCATTCCTGCATAACCAAAGCAACCAACATATGGTTGCTGCTCCTAAGTCCTATCATGACCAAAGGCTTTAAAATTTTACTAAATCCTCATAACCAAATGCCAAACATGTTGACACGCTATGAGGTTTAGGTAAACCTAAATCCATTCGAGTTATTGACCAAACTGCACAAGGAATCGACAATCAAAGAACAAGTGCTTACTCTTTGTGTCAAAAGCAACAAGTTTTACTACCTTGTCAATTTTGTCTGGTTAAATTATTTTTTGTGGGTAGCACTACTTTGTGTAAATACTTTGTCTGCTTACACTTCGTCGAGCCATAACATCATAAATATATAGATATAGTATGGGAGTAACTACCTCGGTAGTATGAAATAATTTTCCTATAGTAATTTGAGGTTCACATATATTTGTGATCTTTTACATAATATATGGCCAAACTTAAATAGTTTGACTTAGGTCAATTTAAAAGTTGTTGTAGGCGGTGTTTAGATTAGTTAGGGCTAAAAAATAGCCTAAACTAGTTGAAGTTGATTAATAACTAATTGGAGGCTTGACTATAGCCACTGTTCAGAAGGGCCACGGCTAAAAATCAGTAGCTACGTAGCTACCTCTGCATCCAAACATACTTTTCATTTGGGACGGAGAAAGTGCTTTTTTCTATATAAAGATAAAGACCATCCGTGTAAATTCTGTAGAGATGGAGGGCGATTCTGCAAATGCAGTCCAATCCACTTCTCTCACTAATCACATGTGTCCAGCCGACCAGCGAAGTCGTGAGCCAGACAAACCGAGCAGCATACACACGTACGCCCCCCAGCCTCCCCTCATCATCAGAATAAACTGCAAAAAAAAGGAAGGGAAAAAATCAATCGCGAGCACGAAGCGCGGAGATCCAAATCGGCGCAAAAGGAGGCTCTCGCTCGCTTCGCCCGCACGGAAGTTCCTCCGCGCCATCAAGGTGAGTTTCGCCTCGTCCCTCCCGCTGCAATCCGCGAGTGTCATTAGCTCCGCTTCTCTCTTGTCTGCTGTACGCGGGTGTTTCTTCCTCCTGTCTGGATTGGATGAAAACTGGTAGGAATCGCTCTCTGTTTCGGTTTCTGTTTGCGTTTTCGTTTCGTTTTGGTTCAGGTTGTCTGCGCTCTTCTCTTAGGGATCGAGAATTGCAGGGAGGTTCCTCCGTTCTAGCTCTGATGAACAGAGACTGTACTTGGTTGGATTGTTCATAGGGACCAACGGTAGCAACTAAGGAAGATATGGTTTTTCATTTTCCTTGTGGAGTTGTAGTTCAGTTCGTCTTCATGTATGGGGAGTACTTGGTTCGATTGTTCATAGTCATAGGTGCTATGGATTTGTCTATGGCCAGGACAGAAGTTTTCGTTTTCATGATGTTTTCGTGGAAGAAGATGATGAGAAGCTCTCCGCCCTTCTCATAACTAACTCTGTTGATTAACTAATTCAGTAACATATGTTTAATGTTTCAGCTTGTTTGGTAGAGATATGGTGGTCCCTCGGTAATTTTGTAATTTTCTTACATACACGTGTTTCCTTCTTCCAGAAACTTACAGGCCACAAACTTACAATATAGCTCCGGACTTCTACGGTTGACAAATATTCAATTCAGATATAGACATATAGTTTAACATAGTTTGAACTATTTGGGGACTTTGCACATTATTGCTGGCAAGTTAGAATAATGGGTGTTGATGGGCCGCCTGGCCCAGTACTGCATTTTCGTTCCACTTTTAGCTTTCGAGGTGCTAGGAAAATGGTTAGGTTTTGTCCGGAGTGCTTTTGTTTGTTAGGAAAGATGATGAATTAGGTAATGCAATGCAAAGATAAATGTTTGCTGCAATAGTAGTAGCTGAATAATTGCAGACGCAAAGTTGGTTCAGTGTCAGGTGCGTCAATGATTACTGCATGCAAGAGTGGATTCAATAGAGTTCTCCTTTACAGGTTGACGTGGCACTGCATGTCCAATTAGGATGATTATTTAGCACACTTGTGTTGTTTATGACACTGATGTCATTGATAGAACTGACTCTGAAAAAAAAAAATCTGGCAAACACTAACAGTCTCCTGAATATTTAATTTTGATTCTACTCAAAAGTTGTAACGAAAATGCTAAGTCGTGATAAGGCCATGATGCGTAAGACTGTACATTCTGCAACCTTTTAGTACTTGGATATGTGGTACTATCATGTTTTATTTACCTGATTTTCATTTTGTTTTTGCAAAATAATGTGTAGGAGCAAACCAATTGTGGTCTGGAAAAGGCTAAGGAATGGAATCCACATATGCCACTGAAGAGAGTAACTCAAAAGACTCTTTTGCAAATGCATCTTCATCTCCAACAGGAAGTTCAGAAATTTCAGCAGATTTACCAACTCCTGCAGCCAAGGATGTTCCTGGACATATCGATCATGAGGGGCCAAGTGGACATGAGGTGAAATCAGCACAAGCAGCAACTGAAAATTCTACTCTGCATATAGTTTCTGCTGATAGTTTGGATTCATCTTTACAGGTCCTAGAAATGAGGCTTCCTGATCTAACAGAAGACATTGCGGAATCAAATGCGCCTTCAGATACAGATCCTAAAATATTGTCTAATTCAGGACCAACTGAGGCATACATAAGCTCAACAAATGATAAGGCAGATTATCCTTCTTCTGCAGACGCAACTGAAGCAAACGGTGTGCCTGTACATGTTTCAAATGGTGCCAGAACTACACTAAGGGATGAAATGAAACCTAAAGAAGATGAGACACACCATCAGACTGATATGGATACAAAGCTGAAAATGAAACAAGATTCACAAACAACACCTGAAAGTCCATACAAAGGCCTTATTGACACTGCTGCACCCTTTGAGTCTGTTAGAGAAGCTGTCACCAAGTTTGGAGGAATTGTTGATTGGAAAGCTCACAAAGCTCAGATGATCGAGGTAGTTCTTGATAAATTAACACCACATATAGATCACAGAGCTTTAGTTATGGAACTGAACTTGTCTTTTACGTAGTCAAATTTTTTACCATACAGTAGATCTCTTAAAAAGGATTTTCTTTCATGCATGCAGAGACGCAAGCTCATACAACTTGAACTAGAAAAGATTCGAACAGAAATTCCACTTTGCAAGGAGGAACTAGAAGCTGCTGAGATGGCTAAATCTCAAGTTATGGATGAGCTAGAGCACACCAAGAGGCTTATTGAGGAGCTGAAGCATCACCTGGAGAAAGTACAGGTTGAAGAAGCTCAGGCAAAGCAGGACTCTGAGCTTGCACAACTCAGGGCACAAGAAATTGAGCACGGAGTGGCTGATGAAGCTAGTGCGATAGCCAGGACACAAATTGAAGTCGCCAAAGAAAGGCATGAAACTGCTGTTGCTGAACTTAAGTCGGTAAAAGATGAGTTGAAGTCAGTACATGAACAGTATGCTGCCCTGATAGATGAAAGAGATACAGCAATCAAAAGAGCAGAAGAGGTCATATCTGCAGGGAAGGAGATTGAGAAGAGAGTGGAGGAACTGACGTTAGAACTGATTGCATCTAAAGGGTCTCTTGAGTTGGCCCATGCTGCACATCATGAAGCAGAGGAACGCAGGATCGGAGCAGCATTGGCGAAAGAGCAGGATTGCATTGCCTGGGAGAGAGAGTTGCATCAGGCACAAGAGGAGCTAGAACAACTAGAGTGTAAGCTTGCGCTCAATAATGATATGCAGCTGAATATTGATGCAAATTTGCGCAAGTTGCATAGCCTCAATTCGGAGTTGTCTGCCTACATGGTGAACAAACTGACTGAAGAAGCTGAAGAAGTTTACAAGGAACATGAGCCTGAAGATTCTAAACACATTAGCAACTCAGTTAAGGAAGCTCTAGCGACGAAACAGAAAGAACTTCAGGAGGTCAAAGCGGACATTGAGAAGGCAAAGGCTGAAGCTAACGTCCTAAGATTTGCTGCTGCAACACTCAGATCAGAACTGGACAATGAGAAAGCTTCACTTGTCACGTTGCAACAGGGGGAGGCTATGGCATCCGTTGCTGTTTCTTCACTAGAAGCTGAGCTCAACCGGACGAAACAAGAGATAGAAGCTGTCAGGTCCAAGGAAGCAGACGCCCAAGAAAAGATGGTGGAGCTTCCCATGGTTTTACAGCAAGCGACCCAGGAGGCTGAGGACGCCAGGATAGCAGCTCAGTTAGCTCACGAGGAGCTGAGGAAGGCCAAGGAGGAATTCGAGCAAACCAAGGCTGCTGCAGCTGCGGCAGAGACCAGGATATCTGCTGTTGTGAAAGAAGCAGAAGCATCTGTAGCATCAGAGAGGCTAGCACGCGAGGCAGTTCAAGCTTTGCAAGAAAGCAAAGAGGCAAGGGACACTGAGGATTCTCCGAGACGAGTAGTGCTTCCTCTAAGTGAGTACTATGAACTCAGCAAGAGAGCACATGAAGCCGAAGAACAGGCGAGTGAGAAGGTAGCGGAAGCATTGGCACAGGTAGCCTCGGCTAAGGAATTAGAAGCAAGGAGCCTGGAGAGACTAAAGGAAACATCCGAGGAAATGGATGAGAAGAAGGAATCACTTGAAATTGCATTGGAAAGAGCCGGGAGGGCGAATGAAGGGAAACTTAGTGCGGAGCAGGAACTGAGGAAGTGGAGAGCTGATCATGAGCAGCGCCGCAGAGCTCATGAATCCGCAAAACGTGCTGTGAATCCTTTGAATGGTCCATCTAGAGTATTTGTTGAACAGAAGGACCCATACAACAACGAGCAGGAATCCAAGGTACAGATGTCGGGAAGTAGCTACGAGGGCTTAGTTCCAAACCAAAAGTTGCAGAGGAAGAAATCATTGTTCCCTCTGATGGGCTCGGTTCTATCTAGAAAGACCCGGGCACAGACGTGAGATAAGAAATCCTAGACTCTGGGAGTTCTGTCATTCACATTGCTGTACATTGGTGTAATAAGCTGATCTTTTTGGTGGTCTTCTTTGGAAAGAGCATTTCTTTTTGTTTTACAGCTGCCATCTGGTGGAAGGTGTAATTTAATTTTGTCGGTATAAACACAGTAGGGCATATTGGAATACATTATTTATATGATTTTTTTGGTAACTTATTAGTAGGTCTCCACGAATTTTGTGAGGAAATTGTTCATGTCTTGCAGTCCAGTGTAGGTGTAGCTCTGTTCTATAAATAATGTTTCTCCTGAAACCTGAACTTCAGAGTGAGATGGTTACATACCTTTCTGAATGTATACATCTGCCACTGTGATAGAATTCTCCCGCCCTGCTTTTGCTACTTTTTTCTGCCCACTTCTATATTTCAGGTGCCTTTTTTCAGAAAGTATCTAATGGTATCACTATCTGACTACAGAAAAGGAATATGAATGAGTTGTTTAAGGCTGTTACATGAAAATTCAGGCAACTGAATATATCAACTCCCTTTTCTGCCTAAAAGTCGGTCAAGGAATTGGAATCTCCATCGTGTTGCTCCTAGATGGTAATCTGGTACCGTCCCACTTGAAGACGAAGTGATCTCTCCAACGATCAAGGACCAATCTTTCCAAGATCCTATTCTCCTTTTTGTTTCTTTACAGGGACCCACGCAGAGAACATCCATCCATTCTCCGTCTTGTTCTCACGTTGCATCTAATTGCAGTACTCCAACTCAAGATCGATTAGCAGGGCATGGTTATGGTTTCACTGTCGATGAAACTACGACCCGAGCTCATTGAGATGTCTGCACAAATGGTCACCTGTCCACTTGTCCTGATCACAACACTGAATCGGACCTCGCGTGCAGCGTGCAGGTCACTACTCCAAGCTTGGGGATTGAATCGATCGAAGCGAATAAGTGCAGTGCAGGTGCAGGCCTCCATCTGATCAGATGAGAGGAAAAGCGCGATGCCCGTTCTCACTCAGCTCGTCAGTAGATTAAAAAAAATAAGAATCAAATAATGTGAAGCACATGTGACTATGTGAGTGTGATGTGCCTGGCTGCCTGCACGCAAGGATCCGATGCTGCAGGCTACTGGTGAAGCTAAAGCATGCTCTGCCTGTAGCATGGTCTCGGCCAGTCTCCACAAAGAACTTGGCATCCCTTGTTGGTTAGCTGTGCAGATAGCAGCGAAAAATTCCATCGCCACTATATATAAAAGGAGGCATTGATAGATCATCCTGTGCGCACTCCTGCCAGAACACCTCAACGAGGGGAACAAGAACAAGGGCCAAGGGTTCAGCAGCTTGAGGAGCGAGGGGCTGCCAGTGCCAGCCATGGCGATCCGGAGCGGGGGCCCCTCCTCCAACGGCGAGCACATGACGCTGGAGGAGTTCAAGCGGTGGCTCCAGCAGTTTGACACCGACGGCGACGGCCGGATCAGCCGGAACGAGCTCCGGGAGGCGCTCCGCCGCCGCGGCGCCTGGTTCAGCGGCTTGAGGAGCGGCCGCGCCCTTCGCCGGGCCGACAAGAACGGCAACGGCTTCCTGGAAGACTCCGAGATTGAGAACCTCGTCACACTCGCCCAGAAAGATCTCGGCATAAAGGTATCCACCTGGTAGAAGCAGCAGAAGAAGAAGCGCAGAGTGACAGCCTCGATCTGCAGCCTGCAGGTCCTCCTCCTGCGTAGTACTCCGTATTAGACACCCGTATGAACTAGCTGCAGCCTGCAGATAAGACATATCCCAGGCCTCAGCACACAGCAGTGTCGTTGTATTGTAGCAACTTGATTTTGTGTGCTTTTGATTCTGCGTGCTAATTAATACTTCTCATGAATCGTGTATATATATGGGACTATGTGTAGTATAACTTTACAAGAAATTAATGAAATAAACTGGGTCTTTTACTCATGCCTATCATTGCTCGAGTTGAATCAAATACTTGATTTGAACTTCGTTCAGTCTATTGATTAAAGTTGAATATCCCCGGGCTTATTAGAGACTGCAGTTCTGGCAGGAGCGCAGGCCATCACCTCGACCTAATGAATTAATCAAGTGCCTTTATTTGAACACATTTTCTTTTCAAAATTTGATTAAAGTTGAATATAAAGACTTGACGTAGAACAAAACTAAGGAACAGATAGAGTAGTTGCCTGGGGCCCTTCTTTTGAACTATGTAAAATTGAGTTTGTAATTAATTATCGATTAAATTGTGGTGTTGTGTTAGTTCTTAGTCGTCCTCTTGCGCTAGCGGTCAAGCACATTGCTGTATTCTCTCCTGTCTTCCAAACTCTATTAAACCCATCTTATTTCCATTCAATGAATGTAAATGGGGAATTAAAAAACTGTGGTGTTGTGTTCTCCCTCTATTCTTGTCAACTGTATCAACTTTAAGCAAATATTTATAATTTACTAATATTTATTACAAGATTTAACAATGTTTTCTTTTTAGGTAAGTAACCGTGCCTATATGAATTTTGATAATAAAGACATTTATAATGATTTATAAATCTAGTGGTATTTTTAATGTAAACCTCATCCATAAAATTATGGAGGGGACAAAATTTGAAGGGTCAAAGATCTTTCTTTTATATTTCTTTGTAAAAAAACATTGTATGCTTTACATGCCATATAGTGTCAATGTCCCAAAATAAATATCTGGTATAGCTCAAATAGTAGTCAAAAGCCTATATGTAGTAGTCAAAATATCACAAAATAAATTATTTTTTAGTTTCCAGTAGTGATTATAGTAGTCAAAAGCCGATTGAATGTTGTCCAAATACCGTTTGCCAGTTTGAAAGATTATTGCTCCTCAAAAGGGTAAAGATCAAGATCTCATTTTGAGATCATCAGTGTGGAGCATAAACATGCATGCTTAGTTTCAACGAAATCATCTCTTTGTCAGGGCATATGGGGCTTGTATTGGATTGGTCCGTCAACGAAAGAATATTTATGCCACCCCATTTCATCGATCAAAGGCATACATTATTTGAGGCTTGCGTTTTTTTACCAAACTTCCAGAGATTCTATTATTGACTTGTTGAGACTGATAACTTTATTTCATGGTGGGTTCTGCAATCTCAGTATAGGATATTGTAGCTATTTCCTCTGTTTCAAGTTAGTAACAATATAAGGGGTTAAATTTTAACCTAATAACTCGATAGAAAAATATTTAACAACCAGCTATATATATGATACCAAATAAGTTAACTATCAGGTCACATATATGTTTCATGATGGCTAATATGATGTTTTAGATGGAGAGAGAGGTGTTTTTTTTTATATAGATTTGAAGAATTTAGAAATTTTTGATTTAAGCACTTACCATCAGTTTGCAGATGTAGTGCCTATTTGGTTTGATGACTGCCAGGCAATATGTCCAAGCATCGATCTCCACCCCAAGCATCCAAAATCGGACGCTTGGATGAGCAGCTCCCTACGCCAGGCAACTTTGCCAGAACACTAACCATACTAGCCCTAAATAATACGCATCAGAATACCAGACGAGATGCGACCTTAGACGTTAGCTCCTAATTAGCTAGCTGCAGGCATTGGAATCAAATAATTGCATGCAGTACCCCCTTCACATCACAAAAAAGAGATGCCCATCTCTCTCTCCCGGCCCTTTCGATCAACCACTCATCAACCTGCAGAAATGAACAACCCCAAAGAATAACCAGCGTGAGACGCCGCATGGCCTGATGGCCATGGCCATCAGGGGCCATGGATATGATGCAGGCGAACACACGTCACCTTTCGCATGGCCTGCGGGCTGCGGCACTAGCTAGCTGGTCACCGGTCTAGGTCTTCCACTAAGAGTGAGACAACAACAGGCAACACAAACCTTGCCTGCAGATAGAGACGAATCTATCTATAATAAAGCTACGAAAAGGCCAGACATATATGGAAGCGAGCTGAGTGAGGCCCGTACTGCTGTCCGGTTCACCTATAAAAGGAGCAGCATCTGATCGCAAGCTCCGACGTGCAGGACCACAGGCTAGCTAGTTAATAAGCCAGTAGCTAGAGCTAGCTCCGGCGTCCGGCGGCAGCACAAAGCAGCCAGCAGCCACCATGGCCACAGCCGTGACTCACGCGCCGCCGAGGGGCCTGTTCCCGGGGAAGGAGCACCGGACGTCGATCACGGTGCAGGAGTTCAAGCACTGGGTGAGGCAGTTCGACACCGACCACGACGGCCGCATCAGCAGGAAGGAGCTCCGCGAGGCCATCCGCCGCCGGGGCGCCTGGTTCTCCAGCCTGCGCGCGCTGCTCGCTGTCCGGCGCGCCGACCGGAACCGCAACGGGTTCGTGGACGAATCCGAGATCGAGGGCCTCATCCATTTCGCCGAGAGCGAGCTGGGCTTTAGGATCACAACGGAGTGAACAACTCTCTGATGTCGTCGTCGTCGTCTACTCCGATCCTCTAGCTACAGACTACAGCTACACAGGTCGCCGGCGTACATATGCATGGCGTTATATTGTACTGTATTAATGTAATTTAGTGACACGTACGTACTTGAGTAATTACGGAACGATACGGCCTGCTGTGTAGTAACTAGTACTAGTAGTACTGTTCTATAGGTACTAGCTAGTTCTTTTTTCTTTTGCTTTCTTCTGTGTGTCATCTGCTAGCTCCAGCTTCCCCCTCTGAATAATTTGTGTCGAAGCAGGAGAAGCAAGCAGTTTGTTAGGTGTGTACTGATGCAGCAAGCAGTTTGTTAGGTGTGTACTGATGCAGCAGCAAGCAGCTTGTTAGGTGTGTACTGATGCGGCGCGTGGTGATGTGATGATGCTACCCTTGTTTTTGTAGCAATCCATCCATTCCATGTATCATATATAGATGTGATGATGCTAGTATATTTGATTGCCTGCATAAGTAGATGGATTCTATCTGACACACTACCAGAATGGACCTCCCACTCTTATCTTTGTATCCATGCATCCGGCCTAACAGGTGAGTAAAACTTAGATTGGACATATATCGCCGGCATGTATCCACCTATGCAATTACATCCACTCATGCAGTCATGCAGCCAACCAATACAAACACGCTGCTTGCTCAATTCTATTGTACGGTTGTGCAGGATCAGCAGCAGAGCAGACTAACCGAACACGCTCAGAAGAAACCGCCTGTAACTAGAACATGGATCGAGCACTGTAGCTCATGATCTGCTTCCAGAGATGTGTCCATTTCTCTCACGCCCCAGAAAAATATTCTGTAGGCTAACTTTTTATAAAAGTATTTGTTCATTTGTCAATATAATTGGCATTTTTCTAATTCCTACATTGATTCTCTTTGTGGGGCGGATGAAATATTAGATCTCGTTTGACGTGGCTCCTCCAAACGTGCTTCGTGACTACCATATTAGAGTCGGTGCTCATTAGATGAAGCTAGTTTTCATGGCTTTCTATCCGTTCTTTACCAGGTAAATCCATGCTAGAGCGTTTGGTGTGGCACCACTGAGAAGCCGTTGTGGGAGTAGAGCACGAAATGAGCCCTTAGAGCCAGTGGTGTAGCTAGCTAGGTGGCATGTTGTGCATGTACCACCCTAAGATTTAGATTAGTGTTAAAAATACAGTATAATGTGTTCTATAATACAATTAAAATTGTAATTAGAACACTATTTTTTGGCTCATTACATTAGATGGACCACTCTTGCACTCAACCCTAGCTACGCCACTGCTTAGAGCGTCCGCAACGGCATCTGCAAATCGCCAGCTGAGTTGTACCAACAAAACAATAAAAAACTAACTAGAGGACACACTCACTGACTTGGACCATTAGGACAGAGACCAGCATTTCTTAGGGAAGTGTGCGAGCCTAGCGACGACCTTGTCACCAGCGACGAGATTTTTGCTACTTCTCTCTCATCCACGTCGGAGAATAGCCAGCTCCTGGCTGATTGTTGTGGACGCCCTTAGTACATACTAGTGAGCATAAATTATTGACGTAGATATTACATGTAGCGTGCTACTCTCTCCGTCTTAAATTATATATGTCATTCTAAAACTTTGAAAAGTCAATGGTTTTTAACAAAATTATATAATAAGATAATAATATTTATAATACCAACTATGTATTATTAGATTCTTCATTAGTTACATATTTTCATATTATATCTATTTGATGTTATAAATCTTGTGTTTCTCTCTGTAATTTTGATCAAACTTCAAATGCTTTTACTCTCTCTAAGATTCTTAGAATGACTCATAATTTGGAATGGAGGGGGTATATATATCTAATAGTTTTATGCATTGTGAGCAGAAACTTGAAAACCGGGATTGATCTTACGAGCTAGGGACACGTAGCATACTTATATAATTAAAGATGATGGACTGACTTCTCACTGCACAGTTTGTGTTGAAAGAAGATCGATCAGAAATGTTCTCCGCATGCAGAGCTCCCAACGGAAGAATATGCTTACTACTCATGCATTGTTTTTGTGCCAAATTAAGCTTCCGGCGATTCCATTTTGCTTGGGACCCGCAGAACGAACTTCCAACCATATATAGCTATTTGCTAAAGACAAACAAGGTTAGAGTTGAACGCGGACGCACTCTTTTGATTTGGCCTTGTGGTGTAGTTCTATCTAAATAGAGCGACGAAACACACATGCATGCATAATTGCCTCATCTGGATCGACGATGTATATCTTGCATAACTTGCTGGTGACGCATAATGCAAGACAGAATCAAATAATTGCAGGCCTCGATCTAGCACGTCAGAAAGGTAGATGCCCTGCCATTGCCGGGTGTTCTCTCCCTCACCCATCATCAGTCCATCATGACTCAGTCGAACTGAAAGAACAGCTTTGCTGTTGATCGACATGTACGTACGCGAGGGCGAGGATAAGCACGGATTGGCGCGCGGGCTGGTGCCGGGGCGACGATATGATGATGACAGAACACAGCGTGTCTTCCACTAGAGGCAGGCGATCGACACATGCATTTATCTTGCAGCCAGACCTGCGGAGATAGAGACGAATAACGCTAGGATTAATGCCCATGGTCCTCTAGATGATAAAAACTAACAACTAATTAACAATGAAGTAACTTGGAGGTATTTCATTGGTTAAAAAGAATAAGGATCATCTTCATCCAAGCTTAGTACAAAAGTAGTCTAAGGCTTGTAGCGTTTTGTTTTGCATGTCAACAGCAAAGCAGAAAAGCCTTGTTGTCCCGATGGTCGACCTTGGCCAGGACACGTAGACAACACCATCTTCATCCAAGCTCTCCATGTGTGGTGGTGTCTATCCAATCGTTTTGCCGTTGTCGACTGACCATGGACTGACCTCAGCTTGATAT